>JASCZW010010898.1:0-34322 GCA_034211315.2 Aedes japonicus | reverse complement strand
TGATGTCAGATTTGTTTACACCATCTCTGGTGTTATATAATATTTAAATGGACCCAAACAACTGTTTTCTGCCTTATTAGCAATTTGTATAATTTTATCATTAAAAACAAAAATCAGTAATTTTTAAACAGTTTCATGACTATGTTGAGCACCAAAAAGGTCATACAAAAAAGTTGTTTGTATCAAAGAACTCCTTTAAAACCATATTCTGTATGTTTTCATAGTGTGCGAAGAATTTGGTATTTTTTAATTTTATATAACACGGAAATACAAATAAAAATTTAAATCTTTTTTTCACTTATTATTTTTTCTTCCATATTTTCATGATTAAACACACATTTCTATATCATTAGCAATTTTTTGCAGTAAGAAAAAAATGTGTTATTTATAAGAGACAACACAACAACAACACAAATCGGTTACGCTTACTTTGCGAGTGTTGAAATTTCTTATTGAATGATTTCCAAAAACTATCGAACTCCTTTTTCAACGGAAAACAGTTATTTGCTGCTGCCTTCATCTTTTCTAGCGACTCTTGAGGTTTCATCGCTTCATATATCTGTTTTATTCATTTAAATCCGTTTTCTTTAAAATCATAAAAAGCAGTGTTCATCAGAAATAGTTTAGCCAGACCATAACATATATTTCAAAAAAATATTCCACGACTGTCAATTACGGGGAAATAACCATAATAAGTTACTTGCAATTTCACTATCCATATCCACAAATATTTTGGGTACCGCAAGCACTTCAATAATACAGTTTGACTCAGAATATAGCCAGTATCAGCCAGATACAAAATATAGATTTGATGCTAACAGAACGCTCTTTCAGTTGCTTAGTAATAACACAGAGAACAGACATCCAGGCTCGAACATTTTTTTTCCCAATTTACTGTGTAAACTTTTAACAGCAAACCGTTGGGAAAAGTGCCGCCTAGTCTAGGTTTCATCAAACTAAAATTGACAGGCTATCAAATCTCGAGGTGGGCAAGTGGCGCCATCAACATACGATGCACCAAAACTAACGGAAACGAGCTGTAATTTTAAAATGGCAGTTACAGATATTTACACACGGTGGGCACTCCTGCTTGGATGTCTGTTCTCTGTGGTAATAAGGAACAGAGATGAATGAGAAATGATGAGATGACGAGGAATATCGATCAGTTTGTTCAATCTTCACACAAAAACAAAATTCTCGGTCTTACCACAGTTTGTTGACAAGCTTGAAGAGTAGTGCATAGTAACAATAGGCTATTGTTGATATGATCATATTGTTTATATGATGAAGCAATTGAACATGATATGCTTGAAGCGCTCGCAGAAGAGATAAATCTTGCCAAATATTCAAAAAAGGTGCAAATGGCCAAAAACCCTATTTTTTCTTTAAAAAATATCAATACTCTGCGCAACTCTGCGCTACATAAGGCTATGTCCATTTAAAAGCTAACATTTTAAACTAATATTTACAACTAACCCCAACCCGGGCGAACCCGGGCTTCAAAGTTTTGTAGCATGGTTTTCACAAAAAAATCACACCTTTTTCGTTTAAATTCAAATTTTACAAAACTTGTGTAGTATTCAAAAAAAATAATGATGCAAATTTGTTTTGTACTCCATTTCAAAGAACTTTCTCTTTAACATCATCTTGATTCAAGTCAATGGTAGAGCTCTAGCGAATTATATAATTTTTATAATTTTATTCAAAAAATCGCAAAAAACACATAGGTGACATACTTTAAAAAATCGCACAGATCTCAAATTCTGTCCAATCACTTCAAGAATTTGGATTTAAAAATTTCAATAGTGTATTATTACAGGAAAAATATAAAAAAGACGTCAACGTGAATTTCGTATTTTGGCTTAATGACCAGCGATTCCCCACTGTGTATTGGTTTACAACGGTACGAAACTAGACATTTTAACGATTTGTGTATTCTACTGAAATAGATCACCTATATTGATGAGTGGCCCCGACAGTTTTGCCGTAATTTTGTATTTTACTGAAATAATCCATCCACACTTGTGAGTGGCCTCAACTACCTCCATACTGCTTAAATCGGCTCTCAAATTCAATATTTTAACGTATTTTTGTATTTTATTGAAACAAACCAATCGCATTTATGAGTGGCCCTAAAAGCATTGGTTTAAACCGGTTCTAAAATTAAAAATTTTAACGAATTTTTTAATCCTGCTTTAAAAAACCACCCATACTTGTGAGTGGTCCCTACAGTATCCTTCCTGTTGATTTAAATCGGTCAGCAAACATATGATATTTTGACGTATTTTTGTATTTTTGTTATTGAAATAAACCACCAGCACATGTGAGTGGCCCCAACAGCATCCTAACTTCTGGTTTAAATCGGTGGTCAAAATTGATGATTTATTTCATTCTTGTATTTCATTGAAATAAACCACCCGCACTTGTGAATATCCTCAATAGCATCCTTACTGTTGTTCTAAATCGGTCCACAAACTCGATATTTTGACGTATTTTTGTATTCTGCAGAAATAAACCACTCACACTTGTGAATGGCCTCAACTGCATCCACAATGCTGGTTTAAATCGGCTCTTAAATTCAATATTTTAACTTTTTTGTATCTATTGAAATAAACCATCCACATTTTCTGAGTAGCCCCTACAGCATTCTTGCTGTTAGTTTAAATTGGTGCCAAAATTTGAATTACTTTATTGTGCATCTGTGTAGAGAAAATATACCGAGAACATAGTAAAAAATCGTGTTCGCTGCTGACGTCAGTTGAAGTCAGCACACTGTTGACCAAAACGGATCCTGCTGCAAACCCAACCATTTCATCCAATATCCCAGTATCACACACTTTCTTGTCTAGTTGCAGAAGACTCCGCGGCTTCCTTCAAAGTAAGTACCACGTCAACACATTCTTACCCATTCCTTATTTGACCCACATTTGAACGTGGCTGGTGCCGGTATTGCCTATTAAAACATTGAGACTGTACTTTTACATTGAAGTTGTATGATAGTCCCAAATTTGTCAGATCTCTGTTTGATTTCAGCTGATTTGGCAATAACGGAGTTGCAACTCCGTCAATTATGCTCATGCTCATGCTTAAAATGTCTCCTAAGGACGGTCCTAAACAGCCGAGACCGGAAAGGGAAGATCCGGGGTTTGCACGTATACAAAACGTGATCAAATCGGTCCACACAAAGATTGCTCGCAATCTAGTACCAGTACCCTCCATCAGGAAACATGCCAAGGAAACATGCTGCCCTTCATCCGGTCCCACAAAAGAGAAACTCTGTTTTGGCCGGATCTGTCATCGTGCCATTACGAGAAACCGGTGATCGAGTGGTACGAGGTCAACGATGTTGTTTCTGTGCAGGCAAATACACCAAGCTCGCCAGAACTTTGCTCAATAGAAAAATTCTTTGAAGGTCTTAAAAACGACAAAGATTTGACGGAAGAGTGGTCAAAGAGAAAGAGTTCCCCGAATAAACAAGTATTTAAAGGTATTATACCATTTATCGTTTCCTAATTATTTAAGTTATCTTCCAACAATTATAAAGTGTCGATGATATATGTTATGGTAAATCAAGATCTTATCATACCACTAATGGGTTGTTAACTATCGTTACCATATAAAAGTACTTTTTTTCGAGGAAAATTTCCGGTGTATTATACAGTAAATAATTTTTGAATAATATTTTTTTTTGCAGTTTTACTTTTAGTGGTATCGTTCAATTATGGTTATATCATAACATATTTTTTTCAATCATTGCGATATACGTTAACATAATGTAATAGTAAATACGATATAAAAAGATTGTGGATATCGTTACAGTATAGTAATATTATGTGAGAATTTCAATAATGATGATAACTGCTACAATCATGATATCATCATGAATTATAGTTTTCCCGTTTTTTTTCTTCCAACCGAAGTTAATAAAACACACACCTTTGATGTTGACATTTGTTTCATTAAAAACTTCTCATTGTGATAAATGTATAGAAATGGAGGGAATACTCAAAAACCGTTAAAATTAAATATTTTAACCATTTCATGTCCAGTGCAGTCTTTCATACTTACTCCAATGTGAAACATAAGAAAAGAGCTCATAATGATTGTTATTTTTCTATTATCGAAAATGAGGATACAATAGTTTGACAAATTCAAGAGATTTTGAAAGATTTCAATGGCACATATTTTTTATTCAATCCAATACTTGCAAGAAGAACATTAAATGATCGGTTTGAGGTTTTATCAATTGACAATCAAAGATATATTATTAAAGTCAACAATACTGTTCACAAGTGGATTAAAATTCAGTTAGAAAGTAATATCTACCCTAATAAACATGTACCATACAGGGACGATATTGTAGATGGTGTGACCATACCACTTACAGTTGGGACGATACCCCGAATTGGCGGTTAGGCACTTCTTATGGTTATTGTTTATGCGGGTACTTAATTAAATTGCAACATACCCTTCACGTAGACTGATAATAAACCAAAAATTACGTATTTTTAAAACAGTTTCCCGTTTTATTGTTTATCGTGGCCATAATTCATATCTTTTCTTCGTTATATCATACAATGAATGACCAAGGGATATATTATACGGCACTGTTAATTTCTTGTTTATGAAATCATTATCATATATAGAATACGCTATTTATGGTTGTTTAAAGTTTGAATGGTTTCTTACATTACACCAGCATTATACACGGATGATAAGTATAATGGTGATTATTACATGAAAAATGTATATGATACGTATAATGGTGATTATACATGAAAAATGTGTAATAATGATCATACAGCTAATGGTAATTTTCTATTTGGGTCTACAGTTCAACGTGACATTTCCGAGATACATTTAATCGTATGCTAAAGAGAGGACTCTTGATCTTTCACTAGCTTCAGCACAAACTGTTTGCCAATGATTTTTGCTACTTTTTCCCAGTACCTTTCAACAAATTTGATAGAGTCCGCTGCCTTAACATGTTTGCGCAAATATGCCTTTGTCAGAGCCCAAACAGTGTCGATTGGTCTTGCCTGGGAACTGTTTGGAGAATTCGTCTCCTTGGGTACGAATTCGACTCCGTTGGCTTTGTACCAGGCTACCGTGTCTTTCGCGTAATGCACTGTTGCCAGAATCAGTACTGGATTATTATGTTTCCGGATCGCGGGGAGCAGGAACCGCCTCACATCCCCGAACGTAAATATCAGCAGTCATCGTATCGGTTTATACAAACAAATTTGAAAGCATTCCACACTCACAATTTGCTTGCCAAACCATTGCTTTTTCACGGACATTTTCGGTAAGAATTGATATATCGGCATCGTCAATAGCTTGACCAAAAGATTTTGACTTCAGATATATTCAAAATACAATCCACATTATATCAAGACGATGACTTACACATATTTTCAAGTAAAGGGTGTTTTGATCAAAATTTGGTCGACTTAAACTTGACGCATTTCCTTTCATCGGCATTGAAAAATTTTACACACCCCTCATTTTGAAGCTGTGTGCGTGTAGCATCATGCCTCTATTTGGATTTTGAGATTAGAACTTCAGTTATCAAAACATCGTCGAAGGAAGAGAAGCAACGCATCAAAATTTTGCACTTGCATGGCGAAAATCCAAACTACTCTCACGCCAAGTTGGCGAAATTGTTGAATGTGGCTAAATCAACCGTTACCAACCTATTTAAATTGTTCGGTGAATATTTGTCGACCACCAGGAAAGCTGGATCGGGGGGACAATGAAAGCCGGAGGTCACAGCGACGACAAAGAGAGTTGCCCGCTGTTTCGAGCGGAACCCCAACCTCTCCGTCCGAGATGTCACAAAGAAGCTGGGAGTGGTGCCTTCAACTGTACACTGAAAATAATTTTTTGTTAATATTACGAAATCAAAGGTAGGACTAACAGACATTTGAAATTACATTTGAATCAGGGATGGTTTTAGAAGAAAAACTTCAATAACTATTGATTGGTGAAAGCTAGCGGCAAAATTAATATATGAAAATACGCGCCTACAATAGCTCTACATCTCGTCGGAACAAAATTTTACGATGGAAATTGAAATAAAAAGCTGGGGCAAAAAAACATTATTTATGGTACACACCTAAGTTGACGAGGGAAAAGTTGCTCTAAATCGGTCAATTTTTAGGCTACAAAAAAAAATTATATTTTAAAATTCCATGAAATTTTCTGCGGTACAACTTTGTTCAAGAATGTAAACGTCTATTTCTGCAAATAAAAAAGTTAGTTTTTGTATTTCCCTGAAAATGGGACCACCCTAATTTTAATCAACATCAAAAAATGGGCCTTCGTTTTCATTTCAAGTTTCACCACTATATTTTTTTTAAAGTTAAAAATTGACCGATTTAGAGCAACTTTTCCCTCGTCAACTTAGGGTGTACCATAAAAAATGTTTTTTTGCCCTAGCTTTTATATTTCAATTTTCATCGTAAAATTTTGTTCCGATGAGTTGTAGAACTATTGAAGGCGCGTATTTTGATATATTAATTTTGCCGCTAGCTTTCACCAATCAATAGTTATTGAAGTTTTTCTTCTAAAACTATCCCAGATTCAAATGTAATTTTCTCAAGATATAGAGATAATATATCTTTTGTTTTCACATATGTTTAATAATATAAATTTTACTTTGAAATGACGTCTTTAATTTTTTTTTGTGTTTGCCCCAATCATAGAAATCAACATTTGAAAAGGGCGTATTTTTTGTAGAAAAACTTCAATAACTATTGATTGGTTGAAACTAGCGGCAAAATTTGTATTCCAAAGTACGCGTCTTTAAAAGTTATAAAACTCGTTCCAGCACAACTTTACGGCGAGAATTGAAATAAAAAAGTTAGGGCAAAAAAACCATTTTTTTCTGGTACACCCTAAGTTGATAAGGGAAAATTGCTCTAAATCGGTCAATTTTTAAGCTACAAAAAATTTTATATATGAAAATTCCATGAAATTTTTTGCGCTACAACTTTGCGCAGGAGTGTAAACGTCTATTTCTGCAAATAAAAAAGTTAGTTTTTGTAATTCCATGAAAATGTGGACCACCCTAATTTTAATCAACATCACAAAACGGGTCTTAGTAATACAAACCATGTTGTAGAACATCACTTTGCTGTAAAGTTTCAAGTTTAGGCGCTGGGAGCATGTTTCCTCGTAAATTCGTAATCTGGACCATAGTGCATTGCGACCGGAACCGTCAACCAGGAAATTTATCTGAGCGCATGCCTCCAAAAACGTCTACTGCCTTGCCCGATGCGACACATTTGTTTCGTTCTATTTTGAATGGATTCGGCATCTTGCCATAGTGGAAAAAAGGCCTTGGAGTGGTATGCTCCCAACAACGTTCAAGTCCAGAGCTCCGCCCAACCGAACAATATTGGGCCATCGTCAAGCGGAACCTTAAGAAGACTTGAAAAGCTGTTGTGAGGGAGGAATTGGTCAAGGCAAACTGGCTTTCTGCGGCGAATAAAGTGGACAAGTAGACTGTACAAAATCTTAAGCAGGTGTTTAACGAAAGACCCGGTAATTCGCTTTCGGTATAAAGGAAGCTAGGCTGAATATTTTTCCTATATTCTGTATTAACTGAACTTGAAAAAGAAAGAAAATTTGACTTATTATTAAAAACTTTGATAGACTCCCACACATTACTGTTTGGCCAAATTGTGATCGGAACAACCTTTAAACTTCTTGATACTGAAATATGTTCCTTTAAGAAACTTTCATTTCAATGTACACGACAATTACTGACCGTTGATGATTCCTCTACAGTTAAATTTCGAAATTCGTTCAGAAAGTTTCTCTCACCACAAATCAACATGAGATTGCCGCACATTAATATATACAGCTGAAAATAATTTCATCAAGGTTGAAAGATTCATTCTTCTACATGCCAAATAGCAAGCATTCAATTCGGCAACGACCGCATTCCACGTTTGAAAGTCCAAGGCAGATCTTTAAAACAAAACTTTTACCCGACTCAAGATTGAAAACAAATCTGCGAAAATCTCCTCCATTGTCACTGGAAGCTTGACGAGCGGCAAGAAATTAGCATCCATATTTCCAAGTTGGAATTTATGCAAATTGGATACTGGTCGACGGGTTCGTTCCCAACTGTGGACGGTGACATAAAACGGCAGAAAGAACTTAATTAACCGATAGAAGAGTCGGTGCCCGTGGCCGTCATGAAAAGAAGGCGCAAAGAGAAGGCTGGATGTTCTACAAGCATGGTCTGAACCATCGAACCAACGATGGTGCAATATTGTCTCAAATGAACACGGTTGAATAGTTTAATTTTGGGCCAGCATCGCTAGTTCCCATCCACTGGAAAAGGTAGCTAGGTACCTAGCTGTTGTTGACGAGAATGGTGTGGATAATACGGAGTTTGACATAATAGAAAGTGTATGATTTATATGGGTTGATATTAAAAATTCTACTAGTAAATTTCTGAACATGAACATTAAATACTTGGTTTGGTGATTTGGTCGATTTCGCTGATTAAAAATGCAGAAAGGTAACCCTAAAGGATCCGAAATCTCCAATGAATACACCTACGGTCTTCTCTATTGTCCCGGAATAAAGGCTTCTCTTCATGGGTTCGATTATATTCACCACAACAACAGCCACCATTGTTTGGCTAGCTACCTGTTAATGTAATAACTTGATCATGCATTTGTTTTCCGCACCATCGTGAGATAGTTTTCAGCGCTTCCATATGTATGGCCCTTGGGTTGGCTCGGACAGAGAATGGTGCAGCTACAAGCCTCACCACCTTGAGTCCTTGTTTGCCCACTTTAGGTAAATGAGAAAGGATGTTGGATAGTGGTGCTTCTTTCCGAGAACCAATTATTATGAGATGTATATCGCCACTACTGCTGGCCACAATGCAAGTTAACACGGTTGTTTTTCACCCGATATGTGCGGTTCGACTACAATTTGCTGGACAACACCTCCACCCTCAATAGGATGGGTGAAACGTGAACTCGACCACATGAAGCGTGCAACCGAGTGGAAAAATAGCTAGCCTTGCTCGGTTCGACGGTTGCCCGGTTTCCCAACTGCTGATCCGGAAGCTGGAATGGAACCAAACTGGTCCAGAGCTTTTGTCACGTTCTGCACGTTTGATATGGCGGTGCTGCTGAAACAGAATGCAATTAGGGGGAAAGGGTGGATATTTGTGCAGGTTATAATACGAATTTGAAGTTGGGAAAGGGAAAGCGTGTTGCTGTGGTTACATTGTAGGGCATTAATTACGTTTAGCAGGATAGGATATTGACCTAATAGAAAGTTCGTTAGAGCTTTTTGCCAAATCTATTAATTGAATAAATAGAGCTTTTCGTAATTTTTTGAGCAAATATTATTGCTGCATTACAGGATGTTTGCCGCCTTCCAAATTCAGAGTAACCGATTTTGGGGACAAATTTAGAAATAAGTAATTTAGGGCATAATAGAATCTAGAATTGATTTTCAGGAGACCTGGAAACACTGTCATTTAAAACAAACATCGTTTTCAGTGTCGACACTTTTAATCTTTCTGTAAAATTGATCTGTTATAATCCAATTTTATTGCAAAGTTAACACTTGTAGATTTCGTTACCTCAGAACCTCAGAACTAGCGCCGATTCAATTTTATTCATTTGTCAATTTCAGAAGTTAAACACAAGAGTATGATGTTGGTGGAATTGTACTCTCTTGCTAAGTATTACAAGCTTATTGCTGTCACAATCAGTTTATTGCTTACTTCCAACTTAGTGTCCTAATTGCACTCCCCTATTTATTAATTCAGAGTTTTTGATGCCATGTACGAATGACTTTGTGGTAATTAAAATCATAAGGTGTGACCCATTAGTATTGGAACAAACATTTTTGATTCTTACAGCAACCCTAGTGGTCGGATTTGTAAACTATGTCATATTATGGGTTCCCTATAACAATAACAACATCAGAAAAAGCAGTTCGAACGTCTTTCAGAGAAATACAAAATGGAACAAAAAAGAAGAAACATAATTGTGCGCAATCATTTGCAAAACCCTTTGTGGTCTGGGCCAAAACTGGCTAAAGTGTCGGGTTTTCTCCAAAATACCGTGTGGCATGTTTTGAAAAAGTACAGGGAAACTTTGTCGACGGGTTGCATGCCTCAAAGCAAGCGCCGGGTGGGTACTGTCAACCATCAACTGCGGAACAAAGTCATCAAGAACATTAAGGCAAATCCCAATATCTCAGGCCGCGATTTGACCAAAAAGTTTCGTGCCACACGCAGTACTGTGCAACGGATTCGTCTCCGGGAAGGCTTCAAGCCAAGTGCCGTGTCTGTAGATTAGCAAATAGGGATCAAAGGCAGAACAATGTGGCCAGAATTCGTGCCAGAAAACTGTATGATCAGGTGTTGATACAATTCAATGGCTGTCTCCTCATGGACGATGAAACCTATGTAAACGCCGAGATCAAACCTCTACCGGGACAAAAATTTTACTTGGTTACGGCTCGGGGAGATGTTCCTGACAAATTCAAGTTTGTGTTTGCATGTTAATTTGTACGTAAATACATGATTTGGCAAGGCATCTGAAGCTGCGTTAGGAAGGCCAAGGTTTTCATCACTAATAAGACATTTAATTCAGAGCTGTATAGAATGGAATGTCTCCAAAAGCGAATATTGCCATTCATAAGATCCCACAAGAAACCTGTCATGTTTTGGCCAGATCTTGCAAGCTGTCATTACAGTAAAACAGTGCTACAGTGGTATGAAACCATCAGGGTTAAGGTTATAGCGAAATAACTCAACCCACCAAACTGTCCCCAGCTCAGACCGATAGAGAGATTTTGGGCTATTATGAAGAGGAAGGTGAATGGCAGTGTCGTCTAAAGCATCAATTGAATTGAGAACCAAGTGGAATATGATTGCCAAAACGATGGATGAGAATAGTGTGCAAGTTTCTTCAATGAACAAGTTTTATCAAAATCGAGATGATTTATATTTTCTTGTATTTTCTTTCCACACCCTATGCCAAGGGAGTCAAATCAAAAGTTTAGGGAGTTGTTGCGCTTGACTTCCCACACATATGTTCAACATCTAAGGTATTTGCGCCAATCGAGGCTGAAAAGCTCATTAATATAGATATAAGAGTGGCTCAAAGTATGGATTCAGCTTGTTCCCAATAAAATGATTCCAAGACTTTTTTCTCAAAATTTCAGCGCAATGGATTGTGAACTCGAACTGCAACATCGTTACGTTTGACCTGTAAAAGTGCCAAGATTGAAGTTCGATATAAATTCTACTCTCATCAGAAGACCCGATTGTTTATGTTCCGACTTTGAGGAACAAAATGGTTGATTTTATGTGTTTTGTTTTAGTGTGTTATGTTTTGTTTTGTACTTTGAGTCGTTTGTTTTTTCAATTAATTTAATTTTAAATTATTTATGGTTGAAATAATAGAAAACACAATTCTATAATTTTATATAAAGAAAATTACGAGCCGCAGTGAACTATTGGCGGATAGTGCGGTGTTAGCAAAGCAGCAGTTAGAAAACTGCCTGTTGCAGAAAACGCAGAACGGATGCTCGAATGGACACCAGAATGATACAACAAGTTAAAGAAAACGCCATGGCCATCTCAAGGAAATCCTCTGGTTCACATGGTTCCATGTTTATCAGAAAATTGTTACGTTGTGGTTTGTTGATGAGTGTTGGCATATAATATGCAAATAGCCCAGAGCAACACTCGTCAACTGAAGCGACATATAATTACGACGACACAATGTTTCATCGAACAACGGGCTGTCTTACACATCTAGGCGCACTCATCCCGAATCAAGTGATCCTATCAGCAGAATAAACCACATTCTAATCGTTATCTCCGAGAGGCAGAGATGCTGCATCTGCTGGATTTGAGAGGGCGAGCAGACGGTGTAACCCGAAGGTATCTCTCCACAAAGGCAATCGAGATGTACATTACCTGGACATCGACGAGGACCATCATTGCACATACTCCATCTCACCGTGATCAGTCCGTTTAGGGCGTCGAAACTAGTTTTAGTTTGTCGAAAGTGCTATTTGTTGAATGTTTAGATAAGTAAATAAAATTAGACGTTAAGTTAGAATTCGAGAAAAATAAATGCATGTATATCAGTAATTGAATAAACTGAACAAGCTTGCGTGTAGTGAACTAGCTTACACGGAAAAAAATCCGTGCCCGGACCGTGAACTGCTGTCATGAATTCGAGAACAAGCAAAAATACACCATGAACTGAATCACGTAATCATGAACTAAATCACGTTTTTAGGTAAAAATCCTGAAAACGTGAACTAGTTCACGGTCCGTTTTCATTTTCGTGAACGCTTTTGTTTCTGTGTATTATTGAAAATACAGTGGAAAACGAAAACTCCTGCACAGTATCTCACAGTGATTGAGCATTGCATGGTGACAATCCTGGGACATGCGCCAATGTACGTCTCCAAAATCACTGACTGAACAGATGAGTATTTTGTACCCTTGAGGACATCGAAATATGTTAAACTCAAGCATGTAAGCTAGAAAATTACACACGCGTAGCTTCACCAACGGGCAATTTAAACTGTGGTCTAGCAACTGACAAATTGAATGAAAGTATCTCGAGATGAACCCCAATTCAAAAGTGCTGATACAGTTGCCTTGGTGCCGGTGTTGCCGACTGGAGAACACCGACACCAAGACTCCACAACGGATTAGTGAGATCTCAATAGATCAGTGCACGCAGACGTCAGTCGGTTCATTCCGACAAAAATTTCACACTTTTGGGTGGTTTGTTTTGGTTACTTATTCGCAAGTACGAATAGCAGAAGAACTGCAAAAATAACAAAAATCTGTGTTTTGAAAACTTGCAAGCAGTTTTCTGCTTCGAAAAAGTGCCGTTTTTTTCGGATTCCACAAACAAACAGCAACAGTAGCTATTTGGAACAGCTCTCCGATAAGCGAAGGAAACGGAAGGACGGCACTTTGTTTCCGATATGTATAAAGTTGGGTGAATTCACAAATCTTTTGAATTTTATCATCACTGATTTACTATAACGTAATTATTTTGCCTTTGTAACAGGCCAACCAGCCAGACTTATCGACATAAACGATCTGGACTGGACACCGACACTGAACCTTCCCGCGTCCAGTGGAAGCAGCTCCAGTCCATCTCTAGAAGGAGAAGAAATCAAATCAGATGCCGGAGTGAAACTATCACCAAATGTAAATGGACCATTTGAAGATTCAACTTCAAGTTCGGCTCAAATTCAGCAGTGCCACTCGATTTAACATCTTTTTCGACATCACCTGTAATTGAAAAAGGTAAAATACCGTTTTTTACTGTATTAGTAGCAATAAACTTGATTATGTCCCATACAATCATTCATTGCTGATTTATTTCTTAAACAGACTCATCGAAACTCGCTAAAAGGGTGGAAATGTACCGGACAGAACTAGCGCTTAGTCAAACTCGCTGCTTCAATTTGACTGAATAGCTAGCAATGAGCAAACGAGATTTGAAATTCCTCGTTAACGACGTCAAATGCAACTATTACACCGGGTTGCAAAACTATCAGATTTTGAAGAAACTCTAGATTTTTCTCCTCCCATCGCTGGAAAAACCCTACTGCAGTCTAAGTAAGGATCAGATTTTTGTATTGAAATTGACGAGGCTCCGATTGAACACCCCCATTCGCACACTGGCGTATGACTACGGTGTTTGTTCCAACACTATAAGCAAGTACTATCACATGACGTTTTAGGGAAGGTCCATTAATTATGTCACGCAGTAAGGGGGGAGGGGGGGTTTGGGAAAACGTGACGATCCATACAAAAAAATTTAAAGGTCCATACAAAAATCGTGACAAGGGGGGGGGGGGTTATAAAAAGTCAATTTTTGCGTGACGTAATTAATGAATGTTCCCTTATATAATTTATGAATGATGTCGCTATGCGTTGGAGCCTACACCATTAAGCATCTTGCAGCGTCATACACCCCCGGAGTTTGTAGCAACATACGGACCAAGACGAATATTTAGAGTTGATTTCTTTGAAGTGCGGTGTGAAACACCAGGATATATTAAAGCAGCAGCTATGCACTTCAGCAATCACAAGAAAACGGAAACAGTGAAATTTCTGATAGCGGTTCATCCGGATGGTACCATTGGATTTATATCTAAGGGCTTTGTAGGCAGGTGTTCCGATGGAGAGATTTTAAAATAGAGTAGCTTCCTAAATGTACTGTGCGCTGAACTGTACGATGTTGTTTTAGCCGATAAAGGTTTTAATGTGAAGGATCTAATTGAAGATAAAAAAGCACTTTTGAACATTCCGACTTTCTTGCATAAAAAGACACAATTTCTTCCATCAGAACTAGAATCAGACAAGCAAATAACTGCATTAAGGATTCATGTTGAAAGGATCATAGGTTTGATTCGGAATAAGTATCAGATTCTCACAAAGGAATTAGAGGTTGATTCGATGGCTCGTTTTCAAAATGGTTTAAATATTGTTGATTTGACTGTCCATGTATGCTGTATTTTGTGCAACTTTAACAAGTCGATTATACCGTACTAGTTGTAAGAGTTGTTTTAATAATAATTTGACAATAGTTCTGGCAAAATGATATTCTTAAAATAAGACGTACTTTTATCACAAGCTGCTCTCCAAAAGTCTTCGTCTTTTTCTATTCGTAGACATATTGTTCTGAACTGCTCCATACATAAAAATATCAGAAATCTGCAACTGTTGATTCCCCGCAACAATCACATGTCATCATCAAATCGGGAGTCGCACTCATATATGGATACTCGTTAGATATGAAGACGCCACATTCAAAAAATTTCACATTCTGGTGATCTTTCAAAAGCCGTTGAAATGCTTTCTTGGCTCGGGGCTCATTTGCTCGTCCGTATGAAATCGCTTCGGAGTTTACGGTGATGGTGTCAGGGTGACAAATCTTCTTCAGTAGTGTCATTTTCGACGGCACCGTTACATTTGAGGCACGTGTACATTCCTTCAACAAGGATGCACTAATGCGTCCTGTTCTCACCCATCGCCAGAAATCACAGCTGGCCTGAGCACGTGTTAATTTCTCAACTATTTCGATGTCAGCAGGTGAAACGTTCAAAGTAACTTCATTCGCAATACGTATTACTTCAGTGAAATTTGCTCCTACCAGATCCGGATTGAATAGGTTTTAAAGTAGGACATTTTTGTTCAATAAAAGTTCGTCTGGAATCCAGTTTTCATGCAAGCCGTGCAAGTAAATTTGTGCCCATCGCAAATTTTTTTCAGGATGGCGGCACCTTCTCCAACTTCTTGAACATCCGCCATAAACTTGATGAAATCGTCTCGATTCGTGTTATTTATACCCATAATCAACGTCCTGTACTGGATGGTACGAATCCTCTTTAATTTTTTTCGCTGGTCTGGCCCAAAACGATGGGAGCTCATTAACGATAAGCTGAAATTTGAGTAAAATATTATAAATATCACTGTCAATTAATTTTATGATCCATGTGTGTACCTTATAAGTATGAGTCATAAAGTGAAGATTTGCCAGAGCATACAACAAAGTACTTAGATGCGAACAAGTTTCACTTAGTCCTGCCACGCAGTTACAGTGTCCTGATTCTATATATTCGGAAAATCACAATTCTTGAGCTGCATGTTGTAGGGATCAACAAAGTTCAAAAGCTTTATCTTTTCCACATATCTTTTCCTGCTGCTTATAGGCAAAGAGTTCGCGTAGCTGGGCAACTTTCCAATGGATTCCATAGTTATTCATTTGAGTTTGATTTTCAAACTTAAAAAATTGTTCCGTTAGAATAACGATCCTGCACCAGTAATAAATTTTGTTCACTCTGGGAATCAAAACAAAGAAAATATTAATCAAAACAAACCACCCAAAAATGTCAAAACGGAATTGAGGTAAGGGCCCGCGCACTGATCTATGCGAAAGTAGAAGGAAGCGATGAACGCCAACCAATGCGTGTTATGCCTGGTACAGACATACAACGTACAGCATTGTACTTCTTTAGTCTAGTACGTGTTTTTTTGGTACTGGATTAAAGTATTTGACAGTTCGTAGAACGGTCAGCGTTGTATGTCTGTCCCAGGCATTAGGCGGATGTTTAGAACCCTGAAGAGGAAGAAGATAAAGAAGATTAAGCGCAAACAAGCAAAATAATAGAGAAGAAATGTGAGAAGCCGAGAGAGAGAGAGAAAGAGGGGGGGGGGTATTTTTATCTTCTGCTCTCCTGAAGTTTTCACATGCTGCTGTTCTTCTTCTTCTTTTCTCTTTGTGGTTGTCAAAAGTGCGCTATGCTTACTTACTTAACATGTTTTATATTTCCATTTGTTTGTCTTAAATACTATTTTTTACATTTTAAGTGTTTTAGCCCTTGGGCTCTTCAGCTTTGTTTAATTTTATGTGTTTGGTGTGTTTAAAGTGTTATGTGTTTTACATGAAATTTTCTGTTTAGCCCTTTGGGGCATTGTTTGTTAAAATTTGATAACCTACCTAATCTACAACTAAAACTACAATTTGAAAATCCTAGGGGTGGGGAACCAGATTCCGGATGATCTGGTGATCCGATGTCAGGCAGCGTGCCCTGTACCGATTGATAGACTCACTCAAAGCGATCGTCGAGCATTTTTATCTCGGCTAGACGGTGGACCTCTGGATGTTCTTGTCCTCGGAGGGGTGTTCAGGATCATCCTGAGGAACTTATTTTGGACACGCTGGAAGTTTCAGGTGATGTGTTTTTGCACAGCTCTCCCAGATTGGCATGCCGTACTCGATGACTGGAAGTATGATTTGCTTGTAGACAGCAAGCTTGTTTTTCAGGGATAATGTAGACCTTCTGTTGATCAATGGGTACAGTAGCTTCAACAGAACGTTACACTTTGTGACCGTTTTGTCAACCTGCTCCCTGAAAATAAGCTTGCTGTCTCATGGTAACGCCAAGATAGACAGCTGATTTGGCCCATTCCACCGTTGTGTTGTTTAGGCTTATTTTACAATCCTCAGGCGGAACAAGTCTGGGAGAGTTGGAGTGTGGAAATAGGATGACCTGGTCTTCGCCGCATTGATACAGATCTTCCATTCGGTGAAGTATTCAGACAGAACATTCAGGCTTCGCTGCAGTTTTGCTGTAAGCGCTCTTATGACCCTACCATTGTGGACGACTGCGGTATCATCGGCGAACAACGACAGAGATCCATTTTCAGGGAGCGGGGGTATATCCGAGGTGAATAGGTTGAACAGAAGTGGACCTAGTATACTTCCCTGCGGAACACCGGCGGAAATCTCCTGTGCATCAGAAACTGCACCATGCAGCGAAACACGGAATGTTCTGTCCGACAGATAATTTTTAATTATCTTCACCAGGAAGATGGGAAGATTGTATCGATGCAGCTTGTACACCAAGCCATCATGCCACACGTTATCAAAGGCCTTCTCGATGTCGAGAAGTGCCATGGCAGATGATTTCGAAACAGACTTGTTCCGTCTGAGGATGTTACTGACTCGATTAAGTTGGTGAATTGTCGACCGACCACGTCGGAAGCCAAATTGTTCGTCAAGCAAAATGTTCAGCTCGTCGGCAGATGTAAGAAGCCGACGGTGGATTGCTTTCAAACAGCTTGGATACTCCTGAGAGAAGGCTGATTGGTCTATAACTCTTTGGAACACGAAGGATCTTTCCCAGGTTTCCGGATGGGTATGACTTTGCTGACTTCCAACACGAGGGGAAGTAGCTAAGTCGCAGGCATTGGTTGAAAACCATCGCCAGATGGTTATAGAACTGGGGGCTCAATTGCTTGAGCTCCAAGTTCAAGATGTTATCGAAACCTGGGGCCTCTCATGTTCTTAGACGCTTTGATATAGGTCAACAATTCGTCAGCTGAGATTTCCAACTCTTCCGAGAAGTCATTGGGACTTTGATGGATATTGTTATCAAGCTCGCTAACGGCAGCGTCGTGTGGACTGACGATGTTTAGTCCAAGATTGTGGGAGCTGACGAAGTGTTGACCTATCTCAACAGCCTTCTCTGCAGGAGTAATTAAGCGATCCGTGGAGCGATTGCTGTCAAGTGGGATCAACGGTGGAATGGGTCTTGGCTTAGTTTTTAAGATTTTTGTTAACTTCCAGAACGGCTTTGCACAATCTGGGAGAGAGCGGATTTTGTCGGAAAAAATGTTGTTTCTGAGGTCCACCATTCTGGCCTTAATAATTTTAGTCATCCGATTGCAATGACTTTTTAAAGTAGGCAAACCAGTTCGCTGGTATTGCCGTCGGGTAGCGTTGCGCAATTGAATCAGTTCTTTGGTGGGTCTATCAATGGGTACAGAGTCACTCACCTGATCTATTACCGGTACATGTTGATCCCGGGCCTCGGAGATCGCTTGCTCGATGCTCTGCAGCTGCCGTTCGATGTCATCAACCGAATTAAGGTGCATGTCGAAATCGATGTTGTCGTCAACGTGTTGTCGGAACCTCTCCCAACTGGCGCGATGGTAGTTCCGTTTGGTAATACGATGCCGGTTGACCGAGGAGCCAACTTCGGCCACCACCGGATAGTGGTCCGAGCTGAGCTCCTGGTGTGCGATCGGCTGGGCGATGTTGTTTCCCATGTTGGTGAGGAAGATGTCGATTGTTGAATGGACCCCGGATCTGCTCAACCGGGTGGGAGTATCCGGGCCCAGGACGGTGTAATGTCCCTCTTCCAGGTCTTCCTGCAGAATTATTCCGTTCCGGTTCCACCGGGTGTTCCCCCAGGTTTCGTGTTTCGCGTTTAGGTCGCCGGCGATGATAAATTGTCCCTGCCTCCGAGTGAGCTTGCGAATGTCGTTCCGAAGGATCGTTGTTGTTCCGTTAGCGGTGCTGGCTTGCTTGGGACAATAAGCCGCGATGATGGTGATAGGGCCGACAGCAGTTTCGATCTCGACTCCGATGGCTTCGATGGACTGCAGCTGGAAGCTCGGAAGTAGTTGGCAGTTGATGTTGTAGCGCAGGGCGATCGCAACTCCTCCTCCAGTAGAGCCACTACGATCAAGTCGTACAATCCGATATCCAGGGATGAAAATGTTCAGTTCCGGCTTAAGATGTGTCTCGGTGACGATGGCGATGTCGATGGCCTTCCTGTTAAGGAAGTCACCGAGCTCAGTCGTTTTGTTCCGGATGGAACAAGCATTCTAATTAGCGATGCTGATGGTGCGTTTATGGTCCATGCTTGCACAGGAACTTCATCGTCACGGATGTGGCGGCTTTGAGCTGTTCCTCCTTGGAGCGGCAGAAACGTAGTTGGCGGTAGAGCTCTTGAACGAACTCGACCATTTGTTCCGAGTCGTAGAGCTGTCCATCGACGTGTGGTTGCGTGGAGGTACTGCGATTCGAATTGCCCCAGCCTGGAGGAGGAGCTGGGTTGGGGCGGCGGCGGCAGCCGCGAATCGTTGCTGAACGGATGCTGGCGGGCGGTTTGCTTGGCGATGGTTCAATGGAACTGGTGGTAGATTCGGCACTTGGTACCGGAGCGCCGGGAAGTTCTCCTCATCCATTCGAGGTGGCGGGCGGCGTTGACCATGCCGAGACTTGGCTGACGCCTGCTTGCGGATGGCCAAATACTCCGCTCGTTTGGGACAGGCTCGGTTGCTGCCTTCGTGGTTAGCACCACAGTTGGCGCACTTTGATAAGGCACCTTCATCCATCGGGGCACAATCCATGGTGGTGTGCGCTCCGGCACACTTTCCACAGCGGGGCTTCATGTGGCAGTTTCGGGTCCCATGACCAAACGCCAGACACTTACCGCACTGTGTCACGTCATGTTGTTTTGGGCGGTACCGGTCCCACTCGATGATGATGTTGGAGATGGCCCGAATTTTCTTGAGGTCGTCGATCGTGATTGAACCCTTCTCCAAATGGACCAGATAAAGTTGGTCCCGGTGGTTTCCTTGCTGCTGGCGTCTGATGGCGAACACCTTCAAAGGTTTCAATGACACCGCCTGCAGCTCTGCAAAGACGTATTCCGGAGTGTAATCTGGGAGGCCACGCAGAATCACCTTCATCGGCTTGTTTCCGGGAACATCATGAGTATAAAACTCGTGTTGCTTGGCGACCAGATGAGCGCCAGCAGCACGGTACTCAGCTTCAGTCGAGCACATTATCTTTGTGCCTGTACTGCACAGCTTAAACAGTGGATTGCTTTAATTGCTGCAAGCTCAGTTTTGAGTGCAGCAATGTTTTGGACGTGGTGAAAAGCGGTGGGATTTTCACTTTCATCGGTACCTCCTGTACCGGGAGCGCAGCAAAGCGATTGCTCGCTAGTAATCGGGCACTGGGATCCGATGAATCGGCGTCGCCATGCCGTTGCCGCTTGGAGCAGCTCGGTGAGCTTGCGGGAGCTGATGCCGCCGGCGTGGTTGTCACCACGTGTTGATTTTTACGACCCATTGCGACAGCAATAGGTCGAGCGGAAAAAGTTGCACACGCTGGCACATGTTTCTCTTTGGCTTGCCAACGCCAGCAAGTTGGCAAGAGCTGGCGAAATATCACGAGCCGGGCGGCGCAATCGCGAGAAAGCGAACGAGAGGGAAACACGAGAAACAAAACTTCTAACCGAGAGAGCGAAAAACACGTCCGTACGTGTCGCTTGAACGAACTGGAAAATGAAGTGCGCTATGCAGTGCCTTCTCCTTTCTACTCGTCTTTTTTTAGCTTTCTTGGCTCCTCCCCCTCTCCTGGTGTATCCCTTTTTCTTTCAAGCGAGCATTCTGGAGTTCCTGCGGCGTCCTTAGTGGTTCAACCGTTGCCTTTTCGGAGTCCTCCAGAGCCTCTTCAGCTGCCTTTGCTCTCATCCTCGGAGCGTCTCGCTAAGGTTCGGCTGCAATTACGGACGATTTGAAAGGCATCACCTTCTTCTTGATTTACTCGTTGTCTGGCGTTTTGCCGTCATCGTTCAATTCCTTTGATCCATGCCGTATCCTTTATACGATGTTGTCACCAGGATGCCGTAAATTAGTATCTCATTGGTTTTGATACTAATGTGCCGGTTGGCACTCCTAGGGGTGAGGGTGTGGGATTGGGTGTGTGACTAAGTGTGTGTTGTGCCGAACCAAAGCTAAATCAACCACCAGTTACCAGGAATCAGGATCAGGCTAGCCAGTGAATCTTATCGTCCATATTTGGTGGTAAAATCGTAAATGATCCTTACTACAGGTTCCTCAAAAATGTGCCGGGAGTAGTTAATGTATCTAATGGCCTTCTGTAGTTTATCAATATCATATATATGAAAAATTGTTAAGATAGAGCTGCCGTAGGGCATGTTTTGGGATAAATGCATAACTGGTCCCTACTACAGGTTTTCCCGGGGATTTTCCGGTGGTTCCGAGAGTGGCCAATGTATCCAATGGCCTTCTGAAGTTTATCAATATCATATTTATGAAAAATCATGAAGATAGAGCTGCCACACGGCATGTTTTGGGATAAATGCCTAACTGGTGCCTACTACAGGTGTCCCCGGGGACGTTCCGGTAGTTCTGAGAGTGGCCAATGTATCCAATGACCATCTGAAGTTTATCAATATCATATTTATGAAAAATCATGAAGACAGAGCCCAAGAAAATGAGGGGTCACATGGCATGTTTTGAGTAGAATAAAGAGTTAACTACATCCAGGAACCCTTATCAGAGCCTGATCCAGGAAATTGACACATCTCGGTTAATTTATGGCCGATTTTTGTAATCGACATTTCATTCGCTTGGTATATATTTTGTTTTTTCGTGTGTTTACTAAAAACATGTTTGACAACGGCATCTTGTACAAAATCTCATCACAAATTCAACATGTGAGATGGCCTCTTCGGAAACCTGGAACAACTCCGGTGTCCGGGGGCTATGGCCGCATAATTTACCAAGATGCAAATCTGCATTAATTTTCCAGTCGAATGCATATCAAATTAAATCGGATAATATTTCATGAAGTTAGAGCACTTCAAAGTTGATCAAAAATTTGCCTGTCCCGATCATTTTGTCTATCCCATGTATTGATAAAGAACATGTGTTTAAGCGGATCTACGAGACTTGATCGGAAAATCTTTGGTCGAATGTCATTCAAAAAGTCGAATATTTAAATCGTCGAAAAGCCATTTTGTTGAAATCTCGCAAGAACTAGTTCATGGATAATATTTGCGATATTTTCTCAAAATGAAGTTTAAATGTAAAAAAAAGATTTTCAAAACGAATTATCAGCTCATTTCATGCAATGCTCTCATGTCTGGTATTGTGAATGCAATTATGATTTAAAATATTATCGACCCAAGCAAAAAAGTGAACGGTGGAGAAAAGGAATATGTAACAGAAAATATCAGAGGTAAAACAGACGTTGATCCAGATACAGTTGAAGAAGCTGAGAATGTAGGAAAATCAAATGTAGTCGCAGATATGAAAGCGAAGATTATGGAAAAAATGAAGGGAATAAATAAATGGCAGCTGAGCTGAAGACAGCGAATTCAGATATTTGCAAAGAAAGTGAGAAGAAAGAAGATATTGGAGACTACAGCGAATGAAAGAGATGTAAAAGAATGGAGAAAATACGGCGTAGAAAAAATAAATGTATGAAAAAAGACACAGTGAAAACGAATTAACGAAAACTATTGAAAGGATGCAAATAAAGGAAGGCGACAAGTAACATATGAAGAGGATAAACAAACGGAAGTTGGTGACACAAACGATGAAGTGAAAAATGAGAAGATAATTCAGAGGATCCAAGAAATGAGAAAGAGTGAGTGTAAATACTACTGAAGGTGTAAACAAAAGTGAAGCAAGATGACGAAGAAGTAAAATTAAAAATGAGATTTTTGGAAGGACAGTAAAATACAGTGAAAATGAATGAATGGAGAAAAATAAGACTACCCAACAAACATGAATGCTGAATAACTGTTTGTTCAAACAAACTTGGAGAAGTTGTTCAGCTTTTTCTTCTAGAAAGCTGAATTACTTCTCCAAATTTGTTTGTACAAGCGGTTATTGAACACTGATGTTTGTTGGGTAACGGAAGAAAATAAGTGGAAGAAAAGACGTGTTAAGAGAAAAATAAATGAAGAGAAGTGGAAGAAGAGAAGGGGAAGAAGACAATCGGAAGAAGAGAAATATAAGACCGGAAGAAGTGAACTGGAAGAGAAGTGGAAGACGAGAGGTAACAAAGAAAATTGGAAGCAGAGCAGTGGAAGAGAAGAAATGGAAGAAGAGAAGCAGAAGTAAAGAAACGGAAGTATAAATGTTGAAGATCAGAAGCGGAAAAAAACGAAAAAATTGAAGTAACACACAAAAAAAGAAGACAAACAGAATAAGAGAACCGGTAGATGAGAAACGTAAGTAGATTAGCGGAAGAAATGAAACGGAAGTAGTTAACCGGAAGAGTAAAGCGGAACAAAAGAAGCAGAAGAAGAAAAAAGCGGAAGAAAAGTAGCAGAAGAATAGATGCGGAAGATAAGTAGTGGAAAACGAGAAGCGTAGGAAGAAAAGTTAAAGAAGCAAAATGGAAGATTAAAATTGAAGAAAAAACGAATAAGACGAAGTAGAAAACGAGAAGTGGAAGCAGAGAAATGGAAGAAAAGAAGCGGATGAGAGAAGCCGACAAGATGAAGTGGAAGAAGAAAAGCAGAAGATAAGTGGAAGAATAGAAGCGAAAAAAAGGTACTGAAGAGCAAAAGCAGAAAAAGAGAAGTGGAAAAAGCGGAAGAATAGAAGCAGAAGAAGATAAAAAAAAATGAGAAGAAAATTCAAAATTTAAGAGGTGTAGAAATTGAGAATTAGTGAATCAAGAATTGACCGACAAGCATGCACTCAGGTGTACAGTGTCGTAAATCACAAAGCTGGCTTAATTGCTCTCAGCAACTTGATTGTGACTTAATTGAGTCTTTTTGAAGTTATTTCGATTGATTTTCAACAAATGTACTGCTAGGAGAGGATAACTGCCCATCATCCATTACACTTTTGATGCTCAAGAAATTAACAATCCATGAATAAGGTATAAACAAACTAATTGTTCAACCGATATTGTCTTCACGACTCAAGATGAAAGCAAAGCAGTTCCATTCTGTCAATCTGGTGTTTGGCTTAGGTTTCTTGATTCACTTTGATGGACACCTGACAACTAGAATATTGCATTTGCTAAGTTGCCCATGGCAGACATGCGTTTAGAATTGACTTGATGCATAAATTGAAATAATATTATCAAGGTGTTTTATGCAGCCTAACTCAGACGTGTCTCCTAGTCACGAACCGATCAATCAGTTGAGCGTTCGACTATTGGCATGTCAACACGGAAAGGGCTTGTCGCAGGGCCGAAGAGACAAGAGCCCTCAACGATATTATTGACAGACTGTTGTTGGCTATATTCACGACAGCACTCTAACGCCAGGATTGGTGCTAAGTGTGCGAGAGAACGTAGGAAAAAAACACCAACTGAAACGCGACACTAGGTACTATTAACATGTTAATCTCATCATCACCACACATGGCGTTTGCTCACTATGTTGTGTTTGCTTTTCATAGCTACAGGCAATGCTTGCTCTTCAACATAGTGGGAAATGGTGCTAGCTGGGAGACGATAGCAGAGAGGTGGCTTTTTCCGCTAGTTTTACACAGGAACTTGTACATGCACCTAACAGCATTGTACCATCGATGCAACAGTAGCATCATCGTACGGATCCTTCTGGGAAAGTGCGAACAGAGTAGACAGGACTCCCAGTATGATGGAATGGAGCACTGATATCGTTTTATGGCAGGTGCATATAGGGCGTAACATAAACGGGAATCGCATGCTCTGGAGCATGATTACACTGACATTTACACGGCAGAATGTTCTGATTTTACCCTATCAAACGATTGAACCTGGATGTTACCTGTTGCTTCACTCAACAAGCAGCCTCTGTGCTGCATCGAAATCAGTTGTAACTACCAGGGGTGGTCACGAGTGTGCAATCAGGATCTCTAAACTTCTGCTACGGTCTTGCTGCACGCCATCATCAGGTGAAATAGTCGAGCATTTTCACGCGCGAAACGGTTCGAGGATTCATTTTCACATTGACCACTAAGTTGCATGTTTAAACGGGAAACATGTTTATGTCGCAACAGGAAACGATTGTAGCATAATGCTTGTACTACACGTAAGAATTTGCATTTACATCACTGCGAGCATGTATAGTTCATGTTCGATTTTATTCAACATCAAGCAGTGATGGACGCTGGCTCTGTCGATCGTCTGTCATGCTTCAGCTACAGCGAACAAATCCGCGGAAAAAGGTCCTTAATCATCATATCACCAATTAGCCAGCCCACAAAGTGGCACAACCAGTCGTGTTAGTTGGAATCTGATAGGAAACCTGACAGCAACCAACAGGTAAATTTCAGCTGATGACGGTAGACTCGCCAATGGTAGCCGGTACTTCCGGAGACCGGTTCAACCAGCCATAAACCACCACCGACCGGTTTATTTGCCCTTAAAGTTGCATGCTTGTTGTATGCACGCTTCGGAACGACGACATCGGTATGAGCAGCTGTGGCAGCGGAAGCATTAAAACAAGAACAGAGGAAAAGTTAAGCTTATATTTTCCGCCTGAAACGTCGAGAAAACTTCCTGCCCTCCACTAGGCGACGATGGCGATGATGACCAGCGATTGCCGAGGAGTAAAGGCCGACGAAAAAGTTGGCTTATGAACGCGAGGGTACCTAGTTACATTGGGCCCTTATTCTCGACCATCATTCCAGTTCTTAGCAGTGCTATAAACAATAGCCACCCACACTCCCCACCATATTGTAGATGGGTTGTACAGCAAAGGCAATGATATTGGATGGCATTCGGTTGGGTCTAAAGGAGACTGGAAAAAATGCCTATATCTGTATAGCGAGCGAACAGGTAGAAAAACTAACGATGGAGTAAAAGAGCGCGGCCCGTTGAAACGAAAGTTGCATTTAATTTTATAAATGGCATTCGAGAAATGCGCTTTCTGATGTGGAAAAAAGAAAAAGCAAACTTTTGCTATTAGCAGCCAACCCTTGGCGAGCTTATGATAGCTAGACGATGCTCCGAAAGAAGGATTGTCAATCTTAAAAAGAGTGTAAAGAATTCATTTTGGAAAATAAATTGATGATGATGACGATGAAATACTACCATCTATTGTAGCAAGGAAACTTTCCATAGCAGTGGCATAATCTGAAAAACGATTTGATCAGGATTCTATTGTTGTTTGTGATCATCAAGTTCCTGTATGAAGGGCCAAAAACGTTTAGGTGGGCTCGTATGCAGAGACACTCACGCGAAACCCGCGAATATAGGGAAGAGAATCTCCATCCAAGAGCAAATTCACACCCACAGCACTAGAATGAGGGCAGAATAAACTCAATAGATGGGGTCGAAGAGCCCGCTCTCGTTCCGTGAAAAGTTAACAATAGGGAGCAGGCAGTCCCATGCTCCCTATCCAAATTGTTTCACTTGGGTGCCCTGATGATCCCTTCCTTTCCCTGTTATATGGTATGTCATGGATATTTAGTATAATTCGTAGTGGTCATATGATTACTTACCTTGTGTTAGAAAATTTGGCTGAAAGGCTGAAAAGAAAATAAATTATACCTAGGCAGAGTTGTTAGAAGTTAGAAACAGTTGGAATGTATGGAAGAAAAGGTGATGGTTATGGTGTCTTCGGTGGTTTTTGCCTTCGTGGACTTCCAATGAATGACTTGGAAAAGTATTTCAACACACACTTGAATTTTGCATCACTCTCAAAAAATATCGACCCACCTAAAACCCTAACTTTAACAGATTCAATACGGATTTTTTTCTATAACGTATTTTAACATAATTAATGGTCTACATGCTTGAAAAAGTGACAAAAACCATTAAAAGGATAGAATTCACGACCAAATGTTTTTTCTAAGTTGCTCTAAGCCTTCCAAACATTCCTTGAATTCAGATCTTGATGTTCTACATGATCAATAAGGAGATTTATGATGTATCCACCTTACTTATTAGATGAAAAAGCTCCACGGAACATCATTGCACAGTGAGAGACATATAACAGTATTTCTAAAATACCTACGGTACTCCATACTATCTTTGAATTTAGATCATGATGTTCTACATCATCAACAAGGCTATTTACCTTATTTGTGAGCTGAAATAGCACCATGTTACATCATAACACAATAATAGACATGTTACAATATTCTCTGAATATCTACCGTACTCCAAACTGCTCTTGAGATCAGAGCATAATATTCTACAATATTATCACGGATATTTTCGATATCTTGACCATACACATGTGTTGTAAGGTGAGTGCTGACACATGCACATGAATGAAGGTTGAGTATACTAAACTGTAGAAGGAAATGTTCGCTTATCACTTTGAGGCCCCAAGAGTGAACAGTAATGTTTGCTAGAACGAAAGATATGAAGAAAAAGTGTGGTACGGCACAGTGTACGGCAGGCTGTGAAAATTTAATAGAAGTGTTGAAAAATGAGCGAAGGGCTTGGATATAGCACTACTCGAACCAAGCACGCATTTTTTGCCTTACATCTCCAATGAGAGGTAGATCAAGGCAGGAACGAATCCGCCACATTGACCTACCGTACATTGAGGATGTAAGGCAAAGAAATGCGTGGTTGATTCAAGCACTGCTATATCCAAGCCCTTTGCTCAATTTTAAATACTTCTATTTCAATATTCACATCTTGCCGTACTGTGACTGGAACTATTAACACTTTCTCTTCATCTCTTTCATTCTAATAAGCATTACTGTCCACTCTTGAGGCCTCATAGTGATGAGCGAACATTTCCTTCTTCATCATAATCGTTACTTAACGCATGGAGAATACAAATATAACCATTATAGTATATCCAAATTAATTGGAAAATGTTTCATGGATAACACCAGAAACAAATATTTGATTAGGAAATAGCAAACAGCGGGTGGATCCTTTGGAACATTATGATACGAACTCCATAATAATTTGAGTATCCATGATATTGAAGTTTAAATTGCCTTGTTGATCATGAAAAACACCATGGAACATGGAGCTTCACCATTTCAAAATTACGGTGAAGACCTCGTTAATCACCTTGTTGATCATGTAATACATCAACATCTGAAATCAAGAATAGTTTGGAGTACATTCGATATGCTGAGAATACTGAAATATTACTATAATTGTGCAACAATGTCCCATGGAGTGTAACCAACTTATAGGTGCGATGAAGAGCTCGTAAATTGTTTTATTAGTCATGCAAAACATCAAGATCTTAACTCAAGTCTAGTTTTGAGAACCGTAGATATTCTAAGGAAACTGTCACATGACTATATTTGTGCAATGATGTCAAAGAAGCTTTAACAACTCATAAGTACGACGAAGACCTCGTAAATCGCCTTGTGAATCATGCAATATAGTAACATCTGAACTCAAGAATAGTTAGGAAGACAGTCGATATGCTGAAAATTCTGCAATTTAGCTATAATTGTGCAATGATGTCCCATGGATTTTTACCAACTCATAAGTGCGATGTAGAACTCGTAAATCGCCTTGTTGATCATGCAAAACATCAAGATCTAACCTCACGACTAGTTTGGAGTACCGTAGGTATTCTGAGGATACTGTAATATGACGATTATTGTGCAATGATGTCCCATGGAGCTTTACCAACTCAGAAGTGCAATGAAGACCTCGTAAATTGCCTTGTTGATCATGCAATACATCTAATCTATCACGACTAGTTTGAAGTACCGTAGATATTCTGAGGATACTGTAATATGACGATTATTGTGCTAATGATGTCCCATGGAGCTTCACCAACTAATAAGTGCGAATGAAGTTCTCGTAAATCACCTTGTTGATTATACAATACATCAACATCTGAACTCAAGAGTAGTTTGAAGTACAGTCCATATGCTGAGAGTACTGCAATACAACTATTATTGTGCAATGATGTCCCATGAAGCTTCACCAACTCATAAGTACGATGGGGACCTCGTAAATCACCTGGTTGATTATGGAAAACCTCAAGATCTAATCTCACGAGTAGTTTGGAGCACCGTAGATACTCTGAGGACACTGTAATATGGCGATAATTGTGCAATAATGTCCCATGGAGTTTTACCAACTCATAAGTACGATGCAGTCCTCGTAAACTGCCTTGTTCATCATGCAAATCGTCAACATCTAAACTCAAGAATAGTTTGAAGTGCCGTAACTTCAAGATCTTAACTCAAGAATAGTTTGGAGTACCGTTGATATTCTGAGGATTCTGTCATATGACAATAAATGTGCAATGATGTCCTATGGAGCTTAACCAACACGTAAGTATGATGGAGACCTCGTAAATCGCCTTGTTGATCATGCAAAACTTCAAGATCTGAACTCAAGAATAGCTTGGGGTACCGTAGATATTCTGAGAAAACTGTAATATAATTTTTGTGCAATGATATCCTATGGAGCTTTATCAACGCATAAGTACGAAGGAGATCTCGTAAATCGCCATGTTAATCATTCAAAACATCAACATCTTCACTCAACAGTAGTTTGGTGTACAGTCGATATGATGAAAATACTGTAATATGATTATAATTGTACAATGATGTCCCATGGAGCTTTACCAACTCATAAATACAATGGAGACCGTGTACATCACCATCATGCAATACATCAAGATCTTAACTCAAGGCTATTTTGGAGTACCGTAGATATTCTGAGCATGCTTTAAAAATGACAATAATTGTACAATGATGTCCCATGAAGCTTTTTGCAACTTATAATTACGATGAAGTTCACGTAAATTGCGTAAATTGAACTCAATAATTGTTTGGAGTGATATAGATATTCTGAGAATACTGTAATTTGTCTGTCACGGTGTGTTAAAACTGGTGACCCATTATGAAGCAATACCGGCGCCAACCGTGCCCAAATCCTGGTCAAGTAGGGAATGGGAAGGAACGAGTCGAGTTGTTACTCACTTTGAAGGGAAGCCGAGAAACCCTTTGTTCTTCTACGAGAAATCACTGGGATGTTGGATAGTTGGGAACAGATTAGAAGCAGGGTTCGTTTTGGTTAACGATACGTTGAAAGTATGTAACTAGCACTATCCCCCAAAAGCATTGAACCATTCCAACAAGCTAAAGAACATCGAACGCCAGTTGCTCCACACCCGGAATACTCCGGCATGACGTAATCTTCGTAAACTCGAAAATAATGTTGATCGCTTTTTCTGCCTTCGTTGGTAATAGTTTTACTAAAATACGTTTTTTTCTGAGCAGCGGCATGCCCCCTTTTCTGTGGATATCCCGAAAACAGAGATAAGACAAGTTGAGCCGGCCCTCCGATTGCGGCCCATCATAGCATTAGTATCTGATATTGATTCTATACCCAATACTTTCCTTATCTTCAATCCGTTCAACACTCAATATTTCGATATAGTGGGCGGAATATTACTATTTGAGATAATTTAAGCAGTCGGTTAATCAACATTTGGCACATCGACAGGTAATTGGTGGGTGAGTTAACACCAGGTACTTCATAGCAAGACTCTCAAGAAACGGACCGGAAATGTTAATGAGCAAACTCCCCAGCTACGACATCTTTTCAACCATGTTCATTAAGTCTTCTGGAAGACAATCGATATTATGAGATAATCTGGGATTTTCTTAGTTGTCCAAACTGTTCTGGAGTTGTGAACCTAGAATCTACAGTTGTAACTATAGTTCTTTCAGCTATACAAAGTTATGACATGCATTCAACCATGTTTTTTGAAGCTTTTGGAAGGTTAACAGACATTTTGTGATGAACTATGATGATCCAGGTGATACAAACTGTTCTTGAGTTCATAACATAGGATCTACACTTGTAACGGTAGCTTTTTTTAGCTATAAAAGTTAGCGATATGTAAACAATAAAGTTTATTGAATCTTTTGAAAGGTCAACCGACATGATGAGAGAATCTGGGATGTTCAAGGTCATGCAAATAGTCCAGAAGCTCAGATCTTGGGATCTACAGTTGTAATGTGTAGTTTTACCGCTAGTAAAGTTTACGGTATGTATTCAAACCATATTCGATGGATCTTTTGGAAAGACAACCAATATTCTGATGAAACCTGGGATGTTCTGGGGCATACCAGGCTATTCATTACTTCATAACTTTGGATCTACAATTGAAACTGTAGATTTTCCGAAGTACAAATGGTAGCGGTTGGTAGCGGTTGGTAGCGGTTATCTGATGTAAGAGTAGTGAATTTAGTGAGCAAAATGTCGAAAATAGTGACCTAATAGCGACTAAAAGACAAGAAGATGTGACTAAATAGTGACTCTGGACAGTTAAAAATTACGTTAAAGTGACTTTACTGAGCGATTGCAATTGGTTTGGTTTATTCGCAATAAAACCTGGGATAAGACGTGACCTTTTTTTATGTAGGACTACGTCTTTATTTTTTAATACTGGTTAACAATTTTTAAAAATGGCGTTACGACCGTTACAAAAAGTGGTCAGACCTGTTAAAGTTAATATCTCATATTTCAAACAAAATCCAGCAATTTTGCACCAATATCGAAAATAATGATGAATAAAACAATAATGAAAATAACGAAACAATTAGAAATATTTTCGCATAAACTTCAATAGGAGAATGTTGATTTCTGGCTGCTAAACTATTGAAAATTTAGAAATGTTAAGCCTGTTCAAAACGTGTATTTAACCCTTCATGCCTAAGATCATATATGATCCCAAAAGAAAATGGTTGTATTAAATCATTAATAATAAAAGTTCACACTACTTGGGCAAATTAAATAAGATCACCTTCATTCTGACGAATATAAAAAAATATATGAGTTTAAGGCCTAATTGACGACCCAGAACATCCTGAATATGAAGACGTTCAGGAAGAAGCACAAATGTAAAGGTCTTGATGGTCATAAAGCGCTGTCTTTAAGAAATATGGCATCACATGCATGCGTATATATTGGATCTTTGCGGATAAACGTGTTAAATATATTTCGTATCTTTCTGGGATGTTCTAGATAATCCCAATTATCCTAATTGAGTTCAGAACTCCAGATCTACAGTTCGTAACAGCAGACATTATTGCCATGTGCGATGATGCTATGTATTCAACATATTGAACGAACCTTGTGAAAGGTCAACAGTCATCTATTTTGATAGTTTTGTGATGTTCTATGGTCATCCGAACTGTCCGTGAGTTCAAAACTTAGGATTCTGCAGCAGTAATTTTGCTTTTGTACTTTACAAAGTAACGCAACGTATTTAAATTTATAGTTCAGTGAATGTTTTAGATTGCAACAAATATTACGAGATACAAATACACGAGGATTCATCAAAACTGTCCTTTGAGTTCAGAACGTAAGATCTACAATTGTTACAGGTTTTTTTGAGTATGCATGGAACAATGTATTTCACAATATTCATTAAATAGTGTTAATGGTCAACAAACATAATGCGACACCAGATATTCTAGGTCATCCAAACTGTTCTTTAAGTTCAAACATAAAATTTACAGTTGTAACATTAGTTTTTGGGATATATAACGTGACTATATGTATTCTAACTTATTCAATGAATCTTTTGGAAGGTCAACAGTCAATATTTTAAAAATTCTGATCCTCAGGTCATTCAAGCTATTTTGTCGTACAGAACTTATACATATAGTTGTAACAATCGTAACAGTAAATAATTTCAAAAAAATCAAAGTTACAATACATTTTCATATTCAATAAATATTTTTAAAGTTTAACAAACATTATAAAGCAATATAACATGATCTGGGTCATGCAAACTATCCATGATATCAGAAAAACAAAAGATTTCTGGGGCAAAGTCATGGTTTCCGTGTTGGAACATATCCATTGAATATTTTGGAAGCTGTTGGTCTTCATTAGTGACATTAGCAGACAACCTTGTAGGTTATCCAGATTATCCTTGCATTCAAAGTGTAGTTGCTTCAGATCTAAACAAAATAACAACATGTATTTGAACAATTTAAGTGAGTTCTCTGGAAGGTAATCAAACACAATGAGATATCTTGGGATGTTCTGGGATCACTAAACCAGTTCTTGAGCTTAAAAGTTAGATCTTCAGTCGTAACATTAGCTTTATAAATTTATGAAAGGTGATGATATGCATCCAAACACTTTCAGCACTCCATTTTAACATAGATCAGCAACTCGTTTCAATGAATATCGTTGCTTTCTAAAATAGTTGACACTCCTTCAAGCATAGTTTAAGCCAGCTCCATCTCCACCATATTGAGGTTCCGTCGTGATGCAGACCATTATGATTTACACAGTTTTTAGAATCATCCCATCAGCAGTTTGCCTTCTATCGTCCTCTTCTTCTATGCCAAGAAATCTTCAACTACACTTTTATTTATTACTCTTATTTTCTATTCACTTTAGTTATTCTTTTGTTGTCTACTTTTGCTCCGCATTTTTTCTCCCATAGCTCAATATTCTGTTCTTTTCCTTTTCCGTTTTTGACCTTCCAAATGTTGGTTATACTCATTTCATATACTTTGTTGGCCATCATGAGCAATTGTTCAGGCCTGGGAACTGATTTCAATGTCTTCAATTCAATGACTTCACCATCAACGAAAATTAATGGTTAAAGTTTAATGACACTTTGAGTTTTTTTGGCAACAGGTTAGTATCTACAACAGAAAGCCGAATTCTGCCAGCAAATTTTATTCTTCCTGTCATATGACCCATCCGTATTGAATCGGTTAATGTTGATAACCTTGAAAGTTCGAACCTTTCAGCAAAGCTGTTCAGAATGTCAAGATCTTCCAGGAGGCATGATTCGGAATGCAGTCACTAAGGAAAAGAGATCTTATTTGAACTAGTTTATATCGTAATTCCGACCACTCAAAAGTTCAAAGCTTCATGCAAAGGTAGGTTAAGAATTTCGAGTATGGTTTGGAATTCAATCACTACGCGGTGGTAGAGGGCACCTAAACAGTCTAACCTTTAGCAAAGTTGTTCAGAAGTTTAAAGACTTTCAGGAAGGTGGAGAGAAGGTTTAACGAATACTAGCTGGCGCTAGGTTCATTAAAATGAGAGAGGGATCACCAAATCAGGGTCTGTTATGTAGCATTGCAAATAATTTTGTTGTTTACGCTCATTGCTTTGCCAATAGCCGATGGATTGCTTCAGTTGCAGTGTTTGATTCGTCAGCAAATTTTCAACGTGGATCTTGGCAATTTGTAGATGCTTTTTCAAAGTTTTAAAATTAGCTGTAAAGTTTTGAAAATTTAAATAATG
>JASCZW010010897.1:0-34327 GCA_034211315.2 Aedes japonicus | reverse complement strand
CCTGGATCACATCAACGTAAAAAAATCAACTGGGCAATCAACCAGAACAACAGAGAATCAGATCATCAACAGAACCGGGGGCGATCAAATCAACATCATCATCTGGCGATCAACGCCCTGATCAACACCGATCATCATCAACGATCAACAGATAAATGATCGATCATCACCACCAGATCGACGATCATCATCAACGCGCGAAGAACGATCACCATCAATAGCGCGCATAAATAATAATGGCGGCGATCCATCCAGAATAGATCGCAACGCCGCACCGATCAACGCACACGCGAACCCAGATAACGAACGACCAGAACACCACCATAGAAGAACGCCCTTCAAATGTAGGTATAAAGGATCACACCAAAACATTATTTTTTTTTTATTTTCACCGCTTTTTTTCTTCATAATTTGTTCTGCAGCGCTGATTGCGCGCCCTGGATCAACAGATCTGGATCATATTATATTTTTTTAAAAGTTTTTTTTTTTTAAAAAAAAAAAAAAAAAAAAAAAAAAAAAAAAAAAAAAATGCAAAAAAATATTTTTTTTTATATTGATATTGATGTTTCTTCATTTCTTCATTTCATTCGGGATTATTTCTTCGTGCTATGCGCTGGGCAAGGCAAGCGCGCGCGTTACAGGCAAGCCAAACAGGAAAAAAAAAATTTTTTTTCACAAAAAGTAGGCAAAAAAAAAAAAAAAAAAAAAAAAAAAGGCAGGTGTTACGTTATTATGAAAAAGGTGTTAAAGTGTTATAAACATACAGCAGGTGTCGTTACCACATACAGCGTTATGCTGCATAGCGCAGTTTTTATGTCGTATATATGCTGCGCGTCGCTTCAATGCCAGTATACACACACACCAACAACGAACAACATGTATGGTTCATAATACCACATCATCAACATCATCATATGCCATCATCATCAATGCCAGCAGGCATATTTTTTTTCTCTTACAGTATATATATATATATATATATGTTTTTTTTTTTTTTTTGCTTCTTCTTCTCTCTATCAGACTGACAGTTTGAAAAACATTAAGGGTTTCATAGTACTTCATTAAAATCAGTTATAGAATATATAGTTACATTCTTCAGTTCGAGTATCTCGAATCTTCCTGACGGAGCTCATCAGCATTACTGCCGACATGAAATCAGCGCATTTTCAAGTTCCTACTTGCTGAATGCCCTGAATACTGAGCCAGATGACGTTGCCTGAAGTTGACAATGGCTACTGAAACGGTCACCTGAGCTATTGATCACGCAAAGAAATCGTCTGTTTCTTGAATCAACAAAATATCTTGCTGGTACCAGTAAAGTTCTATCTCATGCTCAAATCAACTGTACCATCTACCAAACCAATAAAATTACTTAAAGTAACACAGCTGTGCGATCTTCAGAACAATCACAAACTCAACCACATCATTGCTTGAAACAAAGTATCTGTCACCCCAAGAAATCACCTGGAATCAACAAAATACTTGCTGGTACCACGCAGTTTCTCTGTTTGCTCAATTACAAAGTTCCAAATTAATTAAAATTTCATCTGCACAACCAGTAAAGAAGTCAAAGTAATTTAAATAATGCCTGATTTATAAATTAATATCTATCGCTCTATCAAATGCTCTAATTTGTTGCTTGAACAAAATATTTTTCACGGTGAAATACTCAGTTTTGACGAGCTGCTTTTCAATACAGATTTCATTTGTTTCAATTACGGTTCTAACACTAAATTATCAACGCACCAATAAAGTTAATTAAAGTAACAATTACTGTGTGATATTCTAATAATATCTGATTTGTTAATATCGCATTTGTTTTAACCACCGATTAATTTATTGTTGGTAAAATCGAAATATTTTTTCACTTAAATTTCTGTTTTCGAATCAAAATATTTTGTTGCTATTCAATACGGTTTCTATTTGTTTCAATTCCTAAAAAATCCAAATCTATCTCGTACTAATCAAAATAAACGAATCAAATTATTTAAGTAGTCATGGTGCAGATACTGCCCAAATAATATTTGATTTATAAAATATCTTATTTTAAATATCGTTTAAATTGTAATACATCATTGCATAATACCATTGTATGAGATACATGATTACATATATTCTGCCTGGTTTTCTAAAGTGTTTAAATATATAATTTGTAAAACAGATTATCGATTCTTCTCGATAGCTGAAAAAACTGACGACGGAAAAATAAGCTACCATTGGCGACGACCTTCCTAACGCCTTCGCGATTTATCACACAGCGTACAAGGTTACTGCCATGTCTGACGTCAACATAAAGACAGCTGGGAGCGCGGTGCAATTATTTTTAAAACAATAAACACGATTTCAAAGTATTATGTGCATGAAGTTTTATCTGTCAAATGGCCTTTATTGCATAGTTCTTCGATGTCATTATCTCAACAAATGCCTAGTAACAAAATACTTGTTTTGAACAATAAACACGATGCTCAATTTAAACATGAAGTTTTATTTCATCCTCAAGTTTTGTTGAATTAGTTCATCAGTTTTACTGGTCCATATATAAAACTAAAATTTTTAGTTGAATTGATTCCTATTTTGAATTGGAGACCGCGTATTTATGCGGAGGATTCATTGCTTACAAAATCAATCTGTTGACAGTACGTTACTCCAGAACCAACATGTATATGACAGTGGCCAAATCGAACCAAAGATGACAGATTGAGCCTCATGCTCGAAGACGAACGGCAATGGTACAACAATCAATATAACCAGCGACGAGACTGGTTCATCAGTTGAAGACAGCTACCTGTCATACATCTCTGCTCCTGATCTGCCGCGTTATTCTGACAGAATATCTGAGAGCGTGTCTTCGTTCATTGTAGCGACATATTGAACGATGCTAGTATCGACAAGAAAATCGCATCTGTATGATCTATAAATGCGTGTATACGTCACCAACGGCTTCCTTACTAGAGAATGTGGTTTGCAGTATGTTTGACTCATAAATTAGTATCTATCATCTCACCATCTCGAGACACATCATACTATCAGAACCGTCAAACTGAAAGAAAATAAACAAAACAAAGCGTCGTCAAGAAAGGGGATGGGTTCTCGGCGGCAGATCTTAACGTCCTGACAAATAATGAAGACAGCAGGTCATCCATCGATTTCATTTACACCGTATCTTAGCGCGACATTCATCGAGCTGCAGGCCAGTCCACCACAGCACGGCGCAATTGGCAGCGTTCGAGAGTCATACTGTCACCACGGCGTGGGTAGACTGTCACAGCCTGGATCAGCTGATGCCTGGTGAAATCCACCATCTTTACCGATGCATGCAACTTCAAATGGAACACTATCGCGGAGTTCACCGATCATGCTGATCCAGCAGCGACTGCACGGAGGATCAGACCATGCCGATAAGGGTTTGAATTAAAGAACTACGTTACAGAGAATCGCTGCTCATTACGGAAAGGTGGTAGGCCGAAACCGGGGATCACGAGAAAACAGTTTCATGTACCGGAACAGAGGCTGAACTCATAGCATCTGAGTCACTTTACGGCTTCAGAAAGAACGATGTCCGGTGAGCTGGTTTCGAGTTGATTTAAAAATAAAGATTGCCCGTCCGTTCAACAAAGGAAAAGAATGGAAATCCAAATCAAACTCCACATCGTGTCTTGTACTCTCGATTAATTGATTTGCAATACTGAGCTTGTCGCACATCCCGAGATTTTATGACTCCGAATGTTCCATAGACAGTTTATATCACGGCTGAAAACAAAAAGATACTGTACAGATAAAACAGATTTCAAACAAATTACACATCTCCAGGAAATCAATGGAGATGGCTGATAAATACAGCAGATCAAAATATTCATTCTCAAAACTAAATTTCCAAGCCTACAGTAGAAATCTTCAAAACTATCTTTAATAAAATAGTCTCATTTAGTGATGACATATCACTGACTGAAAAACTTCAATATTTACCATACTTGTTTGCGTATACGTTTGACTGAAAATACAAATTTGACATTCCAACACACAAATCATAAAATATTCACAAAGATTACGCTAGGCAACAGAAGCTTCCTGTGATTTTAGGAATCAGAAACGAGTTGGGACGCTGCCATCAATTAGTTTTCAGATTCAATGTGCCAGGGATGATCGCTAAATTTTATCTAATAAAATGCAAGTAGTATGTTCTGTATAGTTAGTTGATTATAATTGTGAATAAATTTTGCAAATGAAAGAATTCCGGTCAGTCAGCGACAGGTCAAGTCCATATTTTGTGCAGTATATTTCCTTCAGAATACAGCAGAAAAGATTCGTTTGAACTATTTTCTTTGCATATGGGTAATATCATTTCAAAGTTTGAGATTGTATTACATATAGCGGTGATTTAACTAGAGGCAGCCATCTATTATTCGATTAATGAAAATGGTCTCTTGAATATTTAACAAAGTTCTGAAATCGGGCTCCTACCGTAAATACGTGAAAATCAGAATAATTACACAGATTTAATGTCTACTAATATGAGACGATTTTGCAGTCATTTGTCACCTACTCCTTGAAAAATGAAGTGTTCCACACTGGAATAATTAATTGCAGCACGACAAAAGCCATTAACGATAGATAATAATTTATCCGAACCATACCATGATTTTAGTAGCTAATTATGTACTTATCAGCATTGACTGGCAAATCATACTATTATCATGCTGTATGTCAGTGGATGTGTTCCTGCTAGTTCTGTATGATATTTTAGAATAGTGCCTTACGAAACAAAGAGAAAAATACCTATTCAACTTGTGCGTGGTATGGGTCAGACTGCCATTAATTCAAAATAGAAACAAAAAAGCTCATAGAAGAATCTGCTGAAAAAGAAGAAGATACTGAGGGTGATACCTGACACCCCATGCTGTTATATAGGACGAACGTTTTAAAATGGTTTCAATAAATGAAATCTTAATTAATAGCGGCTTGTTTGCATGACGTAGTTTGAACTGCAGAATAGAAGAGCCATTTTGACGCCTTATTTTCTGAAAATGTCTTACTTGTGCAGCCTGACGCTTCATCATACAACAAACTGCTTTTAATTGCACCTATTTGAATTCTGCAACTACCTTAAAGCTCTGTCCCATACTTTAACATGGAGCTATTGATTTGATTACCACTCGGTGTCTTCTTCTTTCAACCTACCTCTGATAAGATACAAGAGAAATAAACGGATGAAAATCACTTTGTCATTCGAGTTTAGAATTAAAAATGTGCATAGAAGGTTATGACATACGGTAGAGAATAATATTGTCAGACTCCAAATCTTTCTTTACAGCAGAAAACGTAAGTTCCAAGAACTTCTTCGTCAAAAATGCATCTAGTATCAAATAGAAGGAAAAATACACTGTCGATATTACAATTTATTTATTGATTCTTCACGGTGACATCTATATTACGACGAGCAATGATGCATCACATTTCATATTCGAGTTAATGACGGACATCAGCTGATAATTTATTCAGCAAATTGTTGATGTGTTATGGATGTTTAGTAAATATTAGATGAGAATAATCTACAGGTTTCCAAAACTTTTCAGCGAGCTAGTTGAACCCACTTGGCTGTTTAATTACCATTAGGCCCAGCAGCTCTGCCGTTTGGAAAGAATCTTTTGATGTGCAGACTGTCCACGGCAGAATGAAAATTCAAATATTGAGATCGTCACGAAATCGCAGCAGGTGGCGCATAACTCAAATACACCCACGATAGATTCATGATTGTCAATCGGTCAGGCTCTGATCAAGGCCCAGTTCATCTGTCAAACATTGCCTCAAACAATATAAACTACTGAGGACAGCAAATATTTGGGGCGATGCCCATGTCATATTTGGCAGAAGGAATTTGTCACTTATCATTAGATTCAAATGAAGAAGAAACGCCTGTGCATCATCTCTCTTCTTCCTGTAATATATATCTTAACCAATCATCTGTCTCTACGTACAACGCTGCCGGGAGACCTATATGCAACGCACACTCAGAAAATTTGTTCATTCGAGAGCCAGAGGGAGCTGGTTACGGAAATGGCCCAGCCACCATTCGTCCGGCAGCGGGATATCGCGAGGCAGGCAGTTGCGGTGTTACTGCGCTCCAACAGCGGAATTACGCGATGAGGTAAAATAACGAATATGGGGGGGCAGACAATCAGATCCGTTTGTAGCTTCGCCATCTTACTACCGTGGTAATTGCTTCGCCGCGACTTCAAAATGCTGACTGGAGGAAAGTGTCTGGGGCGAGCAGCAGTAGGCGGAAATATCCGTTGTACGTTATTGTCAGCCACACTCAATTGTTCATATCGATGGAAGGCGAATCGTCGGCAAAATTATCTACATTGGTAATCCATTTAGACTGATTAATCTGTCGTTATTGTTCCATGTGAGAACCTTTATTTCGGTCTTGCGCGCCTAATAGTGCCACTCGTTCGTCAGCAAAACGTCTCCACGGAGGTATTTATAGTCGGAAATTTACTGGTTGGCGCAACCCACTAATAAATATCTGTCCTTCTTGAGGACACCAATCCAGTTCAGGAGCTGCCTATATAACAATTCAAATTAATATCTCAATTGATCTTGCGCGCCATTTGTCTAGCGCCGATTTGTTGTCACGATTAAACGCTGTTGTTTGGCGGAGAAGGAAAGAGCAGGTCAATTTTCCGTCGGTGGCGGTGTGTCCAGCTGGTTGATGCGCGATGAATCGTCAAATCGGGTTCAATTTCTTATTTAAGAGAGTTATTTGAATAAAGAGTTTACCGAAATGATTTTGCCAAGTCAAAATACAAGCAAATAGTAAAGACAGTAAAGGATCCATAAAATCAGTGAAATGTTTGATTTTATTACCGAAAATTTACCAGATACAAATTCATTCAGTTTTCAATTTAATATTTCAGCTGAGTTTGTTTGATTAAGATTTTGTTTCAATTAATGATCAAGTCAGTTTTGCTAATAACACTGGCTGCCAAATCAACAATTTGAAACGAAAATCCCAATCAAACAAACTCTCAAGCTGAGAATATTAAATTGAAAATAGCAAAGATGGATTTGTATCTGGTAGGATTTTTCGGTGAAAATAAATCAAAGCAACCGGCAGGCTTTGATATAATTCTACTGATTTTATGGATCCTCCACATAGTACACTATTGCCTAGTAACGACTTGGCAAAATCCAGTATGACTGCCAATCGACCGAAATGCAAGATAAACTCTTATTCAAATAACTCTCTCTAAATAAGTATGAATTGATTTATTGATTCATCGCGCCAACCAGCTAGGATTTTCCCGACGGAGAATTGTCCTGCTCGCCTTCCATGGAGGCTCTCCCGCAAACAACAGCGTTTTTGAAGTCGTGACGAACAAATCGGCACTAGATTAAATGGCGCACTAATCTGGCGAAATATTAATTTAATTGTATATAAACAACTCCCTGAACTGGATTGGTTGTCCTCAAAAGGACAGATTATTCAATAGTGGGTTGCGCCAGCAGGGTAAAATTTTCCCGACTACTCGCCCTCCATGGAGGCGTTTTGCAGTTGCGGCGAACGAATTGGCACCATGATATTAGGCGCACAAACCGAACGAAATAAAAATTTAATTCTCGTATAGACAACTCTTTTAATTAAATTGGTTGTCCTCAAAAGGACAGATTATCAATTTATGGATTGCGCCAACCAGCTAGGTAAAATTTTTACCGACGGTTCGCCTTCCATCGAGCACCGAACTTAATTGAGGAATAGTTCTTCAATAAACAACTCTTTATTTTAACAGATTATTTCACCTACTGCTGCTCCTTTAAGGACGCTTTTCTCAATCAGACAGCGTTTTTGAAGTCGCGGCGAAGCAATTACCACGATGAGGTAAGATGGCGGCTTGCAAACGGACGCGATGTGTACCCCCATAATTCGTTATTTACCTCATCGCGACAATCGCTGTTTGGAGAACCTTGGCTGCACCACCACCAGCTGCCTCTCTGCGACCAGCTCACTGCCGGACGAATGAGACAATGCGACCAGCTTCCAGGCGACCAGCTCGACGGCTGCCAATCAGAATGAGGCAAAATTTTTCTAAGTGTGCGTTTTATACCGGTCTCAGCAGCATGCGAGACGTACATGGAGAGACGAATGACATGATTGGTTAAAAGTCTCTCTCTGTACCAAAGAAGAAGAAGATGATGCAAGGCGTTCCTTGCTTCGATTTGAAATCTTGATAGGAAATTTGGTAAATTTACTCTGCAAAATGACATTATAAGACATCACTATATTGCGTTATTTTCAATAGTTTACTACTGTGTTGAAATAATCGTTTGCAGAGATGAACTGAGCGCGGTCAATTTCCAAACCGATTAACGGAAAATCATGAAAATCTATCGTAGGATTATTTGAGTTATGCGCACCACAAAACGGGGTTTTTCGTGACGGTCGCAATATTTTGATTTTCGTTGACGCCTACCCTTGCCGTAAGACGTAGTCTACGTCGAAAGATTCTTTCCGAACAGCAGGAAAAACGCTGGATTCAATGACGAATTAACAGCAAAATAAAGGTTTAACTAGCTCCTTTGAAAGAGATTTTCAAAAATATAGGTGGTAAGCCGTCTGGTCCAGCACCCTTTGAAGCATCCAAAGTTTCAAGCGCATGTAAGATTTGCCTGACAGATAAATTATCAACTGAGAATGTCCGTCATTGGCTCCGGGAGGTAGAGAAATATTGCAAGTCACGCTCATTATCGTCATGAGAAGTATAGATGTCCTGGAAGAAATCAGCGAATAAGTTTGCTAATCATCATTTGGTGTGTTGCCGTTCCTGTTGTCTAGATGCATTTTTGACGGAAAGTTCTTAGACTTACGTTTTCTTTAGCTATAGCTAAAGAAAGATTTAGGGTCTGACTTAATATTATTCTCTACCCGTGTATTATGCTCTTCATATGCATTTTTTTAATTCTAAACTCAGTTGATAAAGTGATAGATTTTCATCCGTTTTATTTCTCTTGTATGCTTTATGGAAGAATCCAGGTTGAAAAAAGAAGAAGACACCGAGTGGTGATAAATCTGACAGCTCCCATGTTAAAGTATAGGACGAAACTTTTAAAATGATTCTAGAAAATTCAAATAAAATTCTAATTAAAAGCGGTTTGTTGTATGATGTAAGAAAAATCCAAAACTACTAAATAAAGACATTTTCAGAAAAATAAAAAATAAATCAAAATAATGCCCCTATTCTGCAGTTTGGATTTTCTTACATCATACAACAAACCGCTATTAATTAAAATTTCATTTGAATTTATTAGAAGCATTTTAAAACGTTCGTCCTATGCTTTAACATGAGAGCTGTCGGATTTATCACCGCTCGGTGTCTTCTTTTTCAACTTGGATTCTTCATGAGCTTTTTGTTTCCTGTTTTGAGATTAGTAACCAGTCTGTTATACCACACTGGAATTTGAGACTAGATTTTTCTCTTTTGTTTCATGGGCACTGTTTGTTCTAAAATATCATACAAAATTTGGTAGAACGCATCCACTCGCTTGACATACAGCATGATCACGTAGTACAGTTTGCCAGTCAATACTATTCAATTTTCTTTGATAAGTTACATAATTAGCCCTACTAAAATCATAGTATGGTTCGGATAAATTATTATCTATCATTGTGGTTTTGTCGTGCACGAATATGGAGTATTCAATTGCAGTGTGGAACACTTCATTTTTCCAAAGAGGAGTAGGTGACTCTGATACGCAAAAATCGTCGGTCATATTAGTGAACATTAAATCTAAGTAGCAATTATTCTGATTTTTCACGTGATTTACTTGATTGAGCCCGATTTCAGAACTCTTGTTAAATAGAGTACGGAGCGTTTCATTTCCCCTGCAATCGGTATCAAAGGGATTCATTTTCATTGTCAATAATAAAATTGGCTGCCCTCTAGTTAAAATCACCATATATGTGAATATTTGTTTCGGGCTCAAACTTTGAAATGATATTACCGGCAATACTAAAAAATAGTTCAAACGAATCTTTTCTCGCATATTCTGAAGGAAAATATACTGCTACAAAAATATGGACTTGTTCTCCAATAAGACATTTGACCCAAACATGGTCGAATTCTTTTCATTTGCAAGAGTCAATTTGTTCGCAATTATAATCAACACTAACTGCTACAAGAACACCTCCACCACATTTTTTATTAGATAAAAATTTATCGCGATCATCCCTGAAAACATTGAATCGATCACCGAAAACTTCTTCATTGTTAACGCTAGCGTCCCAACTCGTTTCTGTTCCTAAAATCACAGGAAAGCTACAATGCCAGGTACCCCTAGCATAATCTTTAATGGAGTATTACTTTATATGATTTGTGTGTTGGAAGTGTCAAAATTTGTATTTTCAGTCAAACGACATACGCAAAACAAACATGGTAAATATTGAAGTTTTTCAATCAGTGCGGGTAAGACCGTCACCCAATGGGGTAAGACCGGCATTCATTTTTATTAAAATAGTTTTGAAGATTTCTGCAAACGAAATTTAGTTTTGAGAATGTAGATATTTTTGATCTCTTGTGATGATTTATCAACCATCTCCATTGGCCATTTCACAAGAGGTCATCCATATACCACAGGGACATATTTTAGAGTGTTTCAGATTCATACATACCCATGTGCCATAATTTTGTTTGAAATCTGTTTTTATCTGTACGAGTAATCTTTTTTTTCTGATTCTTGAGCCCTCATGATTAGCACGTAGTATATGGACAGCCCTTTATATGGAACAGATTCCGGAGTCTCTAAAATCTCCAGGTTTAAAACATGTGCGACAAGCCCAATATTGCCAGAAGTCATTTATTATCAATCAGGGAAATTTTCAAAAGACTTTTGATGTGGGTTTGATTTGAAATTTCCATTCGCACCATTTTTGTTGAACGGATGGGCAATCTTTTTTTTTTTCATCCAGCTCGAAAGCCAGCTCACGGACATCGTTCTTTCTAATGCCGTAAAAACGACTTTCCAGATCAAGCAGGTGCTGCAAAAGTTCCGCTTCCTGTTCCGGCGTGAAAACCGTTTCTCGTGATCCCAGTTTCGACTTCACCACCTTTCCCGTAACATGGTCTGCCAACGTAGTTCTTGGAATTCCAAACGCCTTAGCAGCACGATTCACGGAAATCCCGCGATCCACTGCGTCCTTTGCCTGGATCAGCTGCTGATCGGTCCAATTTCCGCAGTGGGTGTTCCATTTGTAGTTGCGTGGCATCTGATAAAAATGGTTAGGTAGTTTCACAAACATCCGCTGATCCAAAGAGCATGACGGTGTTACCCGCACCGATGAGTGACGGGCTTACCCGAAAGGCACTTTTTTTCTTAATTACACCGTAAATCTTGGATAATTGATTAAACTTACCTTTCAATGAATCTCAGCACTAAGATACAGTGTAAATGAAAGTACGCGATCGATGGAATTGAATTTCTGTACTTAATTATTTGTCAAGACGTTAAAATCTACCATCGAAAAATTACATCCGGTATTGCTGCGACGACGCTTGCGTTTGTTTTGTTTATTTTCTTTCAGTTTGACAGTTCCTAGTGGGTATGATGTGTCTCGAAATGGTTAAAATGATAAATACTAATAATAGGTATAGTCAAAAACATACTGCAAAATTATTCTCTAGTAAAGCCGTTGGGGTGACGGGCTTACCCACCCTGACGGGGTTACCCACATTTCCCTTAGGTCCCATACAAATACGATTTTTTCTTGGCTCAGTCAGTACTAGCACATCGGTTCCAAGCCCAATAATGCACCCCTAATAATGAGCTCACACGAACACACTCTCAAATATTCTGTCAAAATAACACAGCAAATCAAAACAAAGGCGCAAATATGTATAACAAGGTGCTGGCTTCAAGGTTTACTCCGGACCAAGGGGTTCTTCAACAGTGAACCAATTTCAAATCGCTAGTTGCATATTGATTGTTGGTATTACCGTTCATCTTCAAGCATGGGGGCAATGTCATCTTTTGGCTCGATTTGGCCACTGGTCACTACTCCATGTTGGTTCTGGAGTGGCATGCTGTCAACAAGATTGATTTTGTCGCCAAGCTAATGAATCCTCCACGCAAAAAAATACGCAGTTATACCAATTCAAAATAGGAATCAATTCAACTAAAATTTTGGTTTATATATGGACCAATAAAACTGATGAACTAATTCAACAAAAACTTTGAGTTGAAATAAAACTTCATGTTTTATAGAATTGAACATCGTGTTTATTGCAAAACAAAATGTTTTGTTATGCCAACTAAACAATTTGTTGAAATAATTATCAGTGATGAACTAATTCAGAAACCCATTGAATTGAAATAAACTTATGCTTAATAGAATTGAACATCGTGTTTATTGTTCAAACAAAATATTTTGTTAAATCAACTAAACGCATTTGTTGAAATAATAAACATCGAAGAACTAATACAATAAAACCATTTGATTGAAATAAAACTTCATGCTTTATAATACTGAGAATCGTGTTTTATTGTTTTAAAATAATTACCGCGCTACATTCCCCCAGCCGACCGGCGTGTTGGAAAGCATGAATCGGACATGGCAGGAAATGGCCTTGTGCATGTGGTTGGATGCAGGACTCGGGAAGAACAGTTAGGGAAAGGTCGTCATAATGGTAGCTTATTTTCAAAATCGTCTTCAGTCGGAAGTTTTTCCAGCTATCTACAAAGAGAATAATTAGTTGATAATCTGTTTTACAAATTATACTGTTTAAACTTACTTTAGAAAAACCAAGGCAGAGGCGGCAATATGGCTGCTATGAAATGTGCACTCATACAAATAATTTATTAATACAATAAATTAACCATTTTAGTTTAAACGATGTTTAAAATAAGATATTTTTTATAAATCAAATATTATTTAGACGAATATCACACAGCGGTGACTACTTTAAATAATTTGATTCGTTTGATTTTAATTGAATTTTGAATAGATTTGGATTTTTTTTTAAGAATTGAAACAAATAGAAACCATGTATTGAATAGCAGCAAAATATTTTGTTGATTCGAAACAGGGGGATTTTAGGGTGAAAAAATATTTCGATTTTATAACAATAAATTAATCGATTGAGTTTAAAAATAAAAGCGATTATTATAAATCAAATATTATTTAAATTAATATCACACAGTAGTGATTACTTTAATTAACTTTATTGGTTTGATTTGAATGAAAATTTGAATTGATTTAGAACTTTTTCATGAATTGAAACAAATAGAAATCTTGTATTGAAAAGCAACAAATCATTTTGTTGATTCAAAACAGAGTGATTTCTTACCGTGAAAAAATATTTTGTTCAAACAACAAATTAAACATTTGAGCTAAACGATAAATGTGGTTGTTATAAATCAAACATTATTTAAATTAATATCACACAGCAGTGATTACTTTGACTAATTTTACTGGTTTGACTTGAATGAAATTTTTAATTAATTTGGAACTTTTTTATGAATTGAAACAAACAGAAAGCTTGCATTGAATACCAACAAAATATTTTGTTGATTCAAAACAGAGTGATTTCTTAGGGTGACAAAATACTTTGTTCAAGCAATAAATTAATAGTTTGAGTTTAAAAACAAATGTGATTGTTCTGAATCACACAACTGTGATTACTTTAAATAATTTTATTGGTTTAATTTGAATGAAATTTTGAATTGATTTGAAACTTTTTCATGAATTGAAACAAATAGAAACTTTGTTTTGAATACCAACAAAATATTTTGTTGATTCAAAGCAGAATGATTTCTTTGCGTGTCCGAATAGCTCGGAATTTCGACCATTCGAAATGTACTGCATTGTCAACTTCAGAGCAGCGACTTCGTCGAAGCGACGAGGCAGTCAAGGACATTCAGCAAATGCGGGGGCAGAAATGCGCTGATTTCGTGTCCGTTTCCACTGTGTGCTGATGGGCTCCGTCAAGAGGAAGATTCGAGATTTCTTTCGAACTGAAGAAATGTAACCATATAATTCTATAACTTTGAAGTTTTAATGAAAGTACTGTAAAGAAACCCTTAATAGACTTTCGAAACTTATTGAATCACGAATTAGAAGCCTTTTTGTGCATACCAATTTATATTTACTCTGTAGCATCCCAGACAACCAAAATGCACGTATATTGAAAGTTGTTTTTATGATATACAAACATATATGTAACATACATAACATATAACAAATCGTATAGAATGCTAAAATATGGCTTAAACGTGCAAAAGTGGAGGCCATATACGTGCGAATTTCATTGTTTTCTTAAACGAGTTTATTTGATATCAGATGCGATTGAATATGTAATATTCCTGGTGCAGTTGAAAACCGGAATATAGCAGTCGCGCCAATCGATTTTACTCCCGTTCCATAAGTCCAAACAATGGCGCATCTAGTGCGCTGTATGGCGCATCTGATGCGCTATACAGCGCACTAGATGCGCCACTGTTTAAATTCATAGAACGGGAGAAAATTCGATTGGCACGACTGCTATATTCCGGTTTTCAACTGCACCAGGAATAACAAATTCGATTTAAAAAGGTTAGCGATGAAAATTCGATTTAGTTTGTGACGCAGTACGATGAATAAATGACACATCGCAAAGAAGTCGAAAATATGCATTCTTTACGATTTAAATTAAACATAATACGATAAAGGCCACAAGTAATTGCGATTTTGACTAAAAATATAGGAATATACGATAGTATTTCAACACTGTTATACGACTTGTGGTTGTCTGGGATCCCAATTATTATTCCAACAGGGCCGAATCATCATCAGGTCGATCAGCATTTTCATTTTTTTTACTTTTTGACAGTCACTGACGACCCGATTAAAAATTCTCATAGATTTATAATTGAATATACTGTAACCATACAATAGAATCTATAGTATGTACAACTAATAATATTGTTCACAACGATAAGATGACTATAGAAGTTATTGTTACCGCAATAGAATTTAATGTTAATTGAGACATCGACAATAGAAAACAGGGGTTGTTATGTATCTTAACTGTAGAAAAAATCATTATTTTCCGAACAAATTTGAGCCAATTAGTTAGTATTGATTGCATTGTTTCACAATTGTTGAAAATTCTAGCAAAAAGAGTGAATTGTAAATCTATTGTAATGACCAGCATTTTACGAGTGCTAATGGCCGTCTCAATTGAGCTCGGTTTCTGTTAGAGAGCAAGCTATTTGACGTTTGGCTAAGGCTGTTTGACAGAGAATTGATCAAATCTTATCGATTAGCTGTCAAACGACCTAACCCAAACGTCGAATCGCGTGCTCTTTACCAGAAACCGAGCTCAACCGAGGCGGCCATGAGTACTCGTAAAATGCTGGATATGCATTTTTCATTTATCTGATTCATGAACAATAAAATTCATGGCCGGATTTTAATGTTATTTTATATTATTGTATTGTAATTGTATGGTAATTTTTATCCGGGGACTTGATTTTTGACTCTACATTCGCTCTACAATTGCTATCAACACAACATAAAACGAAAAAAATGGCGTTTGTATAATATTATTTTGTTCGTTTGATTCTTATTACTATGCATGCAGTTGCAGCTGCTGAAATTTTATAGTTTGTCGTTAGCGTCTATCTCACTTGAGTCGATTCATCTCTACGTGCTGAATATAACAATTTGTAGAAAACGCGAAATTGAAGTGTATAGTGCGGAGTAGCGCATCTCGATTGGAAGTAGCACATTAATATCTGTTGTATTTCTACATGGCTATCAATTATTGTTTTACCTACAGGAGCAATTCTGTGACAAAACACTATTTTGGACACTGGATTCTATAGGTTTTGACAGATAGGATCACTGCACATTTGAATCGGTCGTTATGGATTCTTGATCAATAGTGAAGATTGAGTTTCATTACGGTTTGTCGGTGTTATAACTGCTCAGTCTAGCCAGTGTTTAATGGCTTGTTCAAGCTACAGAGTTATAATATGTAATAACAGTTGTCAAAAAAATTTCAACAAGAAATTCGTCATCAAGATATGCTTATAACATGTTATAACCACAGGGGACATCCAAACTCGAACATTTTTTAAAATTTAATTTACTGTGTAAATTTTTGTGTGCCGCCTAGTCTGGGTTTCGCCAATTTAAAATTGACAGACTATCATATCTCGAGGCAGACAAATGGCGCCATCAACATACAATTCAAAACTAACGGAATCGAGCTATAATTTTAAAATAGGGAACGTCCATTAATTACGTCACGCAAAAATTGACTTTTTTTTATACACGCTCGAAACAGCCTCTCTAAAACCTATGGTAAATCGGTAAAATTCACGCAAACGCATCCGCAACGTGTCAATTGTGGGTTAATCTCTTTTCCATGAGAGGTGGGGACACGCACCAAATACATGCGTTTGTTTTCAGTAAAAAAATTAGTCTGTAAATATTGAAATTTCATTGCTCAGTAAAAGAACTACTGATATTTTGATCCGGTGGCGCACCAGTGACATGGCATAACAGCGCTACATCAACATCAAGACACATAAAACTCAATGTTTCGAAACAGTTTCAAAACGTAAAGGCAATAAAGGAAATTTTTGTTTCATATGGAATCGTCAGTTTCCCTTTTAATATTATGCATTGTCCCTGCAAGCTGATTTTTAATAAAAAATTACCGAAACAACTGTAAAATTATGAAACGTTCCCAATTTACGTTTGTTTTTGATAAATTTTACCGAACTTTGGTATTGATTGATGACTTTTTGGTAGCTACCGATGTTTCCAATTTCACTGTTATTTTCTGTAAATTGTACTGAGCTCCCGTATTGCTTCTTGAATTGCTCAGTAATTTTTGACAATGGAGAGTTCATAACTGGTTTGACGAGCGTTCTGTTTTGAACGTGTATAGAAGCAATTTTTAAACGATGTATACAACTGACTAGACTTGATATTATGGTTTCAGTTGAAAATCGAATTTATCTACTAGCGACAATCGATTTTACTCTCGTTCTGTAACGTTAAACCTAATGTCGGAGTAGAGCGCTATACGGCGCATCTGATGCGCCATAGAGCGCACTACTTCCGACATTAGGTATAACGTACAGAATGAGAGTAAAATCGATTGTCGCTAGTCGATAAATTCGGTTTTCAAGTGAAACCATAATACTGAGGAGGGTTTATCGGTCGTGTATTTCATAAGATGTTTTTCCTATTTTTCACTAGGTGGGGCACAAAGTGAGTGTTGTCGCCATCTTGTGGCATATTACTAAGTCCATTACCCAGTGAGATGAGCTCATTGCTTCGTGGCGTGAGAAGTGAGAATATAATCATATGGAGTTAGTTTTGTTTGATGGGGTGTGCTTTGAATGAAAGCATGCATTCGTATAGAACTACGTTGGTTTGTAAAGTTTGTTGTGTTCATTCGCTTTGATGGGATTATGTTTCTCTCGTTCGTAGGTCATTCCACAATACCACATCATCAAGCGGGATACACAACTGAAGGGGATGCTAATCTAATGCCATGCAGCTCTGCTTAATGTTGTTGGAGCGTATTGATGCTGCATCGACAGGCAGAGGGTAACCGGGATACATTAAACGTAACATAAATACAGAATAAAAAGTGCTACGTCGGAAGGAAATTGTTTACAAACAGCAGAAGAGACGCTCATTGCGATTGTGTTGGTTATGCCGTGTGTCGGTATATGACGACGGCTGCGGCTGTGGAAAAGAAGTCTGAACAGAGGGTCGGTAGCTCAGTTTTGTTTGTAGCATCAATCGTATATGATGGCCGACGAGTCGGAAGAGGTTCGGTCGTTGCTGTCGCGGCATCGTTTGACCATAGTGCGGGAATTGGTACAGACAAACCTAGTACAGATACTGGTGGAAAATAGTGTAGTCAAAGTTGAAAATGAAGAGGTTATCAATAGTGAAAGTGATCTAGAGAAAAAGTGCGATCTTTTGATCGAAATCGTTGCGAAAGATGGCTTCGACAAGTTCAAACAGTTTTGCTACGCAATCGAGAATGACTGCAGCCAGCTGATTTCGGATCTGATCAACGACAAACTGTCACAAAGTGGGGAAGGTAAAGAAGAAACTTCCATCAAATATGGAAATTATTCATTTAGCTTATTAATTTATTATCCATTTGTCGTATTCTCCGTTCCAAGAGAACTTAGATGCGATCCTCTCTATTGGTGTTTGTATCTGAAACGAAATTCTGACTCATAAATTCACTATTCTGTCTGTGACGTTTTCCTTCAATCATCTTCTCTGACCACTTTCAACGCAATTTTGGTTTTGGCTCTTCGTTGGCTTAGTAGGTACTTTATACCTAGGTGTATGTTTCTGTGAGCATTTGTTTTTTTTTGGTTGAAAAGAAAAATTATCAAGGAAAATTGGCTCAGCAGAAATTATATGAGTGAAGAGAAGAGGCATTGCATCAGTGCTTCGTGTGTGTTTTCTGTTCGTGAGTTCTGGGGTTGATCTTGCCATTGGAGTAGTAAAAGCAATGCAGTTAAACTCAGGTCATTGCTACAACTGCAGAAAGATCTTCTCAGCGATTCATTGGCAAGTTATTTTTGCTAGTAAATTATCACCTATATTAATGTTTCAGTATATCCTTCAGTTTATTGCTCAACAATCTAGAGTTAAATAACAATATAGAAGAATTTATGTTTAACAATGGCTCCGTCCCTGTCTCTGATAGGCCAGTGTTTATAAATAGGTCGCGAAATGGTATCATACAAACTTTCTAAACTTCTCTAAACTTTGAGTATGAGTCCACTGTAGCCACATACTGTACACATATTTACAAATTGATGTTTCCATCGAAAGTTCGCTACGAACAAAAGTGAATTTTAAGGACATTACGTCGAGGTTAAGAGAAGAAAACATCTATATCTATATAGATGAAAACATTATAGAAAAAATCTATTATATCATATATCATTTATAAACGAAAAATAGGTTCGTGTCCGGTGAGATTTTGTATGGTATAAAATACCAATCCATTCAATTTTTACAGGAATTAAAACAAAACATGGGAACTGTTGCCGTTATTGTATCATTCTGGATATCTGTGGAGCCATATAAACGACACATAACAATGAAATCAAACGTTCCGCATCGTTGCACATCCGACTTATCCCCAGAAAGTGCGACCAACTCACTTAACAATATGCATGCACCTTCGACTACGGGCGTTTGTCAAGAGCGTACAAACAAAAGACTCAGTGATCCATAACTAATTGGATTTTTTACGTTTACTTTTCGATAGCGATTGATTGGCTACAATGCTTTCAACCACAACCCGTAGCCAAAATGTTTTGGTCAATTTGTGTTCAGAGCGTTACCTTCAGTCCAAAAATATGTATCAATTGGAGGGGCGATTCGAATTTCATTTCAAACAATTGCGATAAGAGGTTGATTGATGATTACATTATGTAGAAAGTTGCTCATGGGAAGTTTATCTTCTTGCTTGGATTTATTACGTCCCTTCTGGCACTTTATGCGTGAGCTGAACTCTGAGTTGTTACAGTTGTCAATTGAGAGCTGTCAGTTTTTGTGTTATTAATATTGTGGCCAGGTAAATATAGCCACAAGAAAGTTGAAAGCAACCCGAATATTCTTGTACAGAATATAAATCGAACCCAATCGTGTCCAGTATGATCTGGCTGCGGCTGAACTCAGGAAGGCCCCTTAGGAAGCTCACGGAACTCAAGAGAATAGACAATGGAGGAATTCCTCCATGTGAAACAGTTGGTTCCCTACTGACTTACCACTTGAAGCCTCTTCAGTTGATGTTTCATCATATTTTTCTCTCCACTTGTTCACACACTGCTTTGAAGACGAAAGAAACCCTTGGCCATTATAAACAGGTTTCTTGTTTTCATATGCTGTAATTAAACGCTGCCCGGACGGCACTTCTCTGATGTTGTTCTTATGTTTGGACCTAATTTTATCAGATAAAACAACTGTTTATGTGAAGGTCAAATTCAGCAATTAACTTAAATATTTTATTTTTCTAACCGGAAAGACGACCGGAATGTTTGTAAAAAAAAAATGCCAAAAGAAGTCTGGAGATGTCGCGATACAAAATGATTTGCTAATTACATTTTCATGGTACGACAGTTGAGAACAATACAGTCTATCCGATACTTTCTACACATGTATGATCGTCTAAAATTCTCACGAGTTCATGCAATCTCGTCTGGACGTCGGATAGTAAGTTTTTTCTTCTTTCAAGTTATTCAAACTAGATGGCTACGTAACGAATTCAGCAGAAAAAATCAAGAAAATTAATCCACTTAACAAATAATTTATAGTTAGCAGCAAATAATGCATAGCATTAACAAGTTAAGTGTTAAAGTTAAGTTAATATTCTGTGCAATAAAAATCAAATTTTAATTTTGTTTCAATAGTACTAATGGTTTAAATTTTAATTTAATTAATAGTATCAGTGACTTTAAAAGATAAGTGATTGTAGCACTCAAGATAAAAGGCTAACGTATTTTATTTGTTATGCACAGAAACAAATGATCAATTTTAACAAACGCGTAAAATTCCCCCTCGTTTGATCGTAAACATCGAAATTGTTTGCCATTTTCATACAACAGATAAGATTTAGGCGATATCTGGCCTTAATATACTTGAAATATCCCATTAATTTATGCTAAATCCAGATTTTTTTTGCACTGAGAATTGCCTGTTTTTTCAAACTGTGTAACATTGGAAGATATCTACTTAGTTTTTGAAAAAGAATCGAATAAAACTAAACTATGAACAAAACTTTTATTTTTTAATAATTAGCGGGATTCGACAAGTTCAATCATGCCATTGCGGTTGCTGAACTCGACAGGCTTGGTGTAAGCGGCAATCTTCTGAGTTGGTTCCGCACGTATATCACGGGTCGCCAACTAATGGTTGCCATAGGAGATGCAGATCAGCTATCTTATCCGCCACATCAGGTATACCTCAAGGAAGTCACCTGGAACCGTTGATTTTCATACTCTACTTCAATGACGTGCATTTGGTTATCGAAGGTCCTCGCTTATCATATGCAAATGACCTCAAAATCTGCTCGATTGCTGACTGTCACTTGCTTTAACGTCAGCTGAATGCGTTCGCCAGCTGATGCAATTTGACCCGAGTAACACATAACGGACATGGGTCCTCCCTTAGCTTAATCAGTAAAGGCGCAGCTACAAAGCAACACCATGCTGGAGGTGGCTGGATTCGATTCCCGGTCTGGTCTAGGAATATTTTTCGCTAAGGAAAATTCCTCCACTCCCTGGGCATAGCGTATTATTGTACTTGCCAAACAATCATACTAATGCAAAAATGGTACCTGGCATCGAAAACTCTCAATTAATAACTGTGGAAGTGCATCTAGAACACTAAGTTGAGAGCAAGCAATAAGCTTGAAATGCTAAAGAAGAAGAAGAACACATAACGGACCAAATCTTCACTTTGCGGCAGATCCTCCAAAAGTGCCGTGAATATAGAGTCTCAACGCATCATCTATTCATCGACTTCAAAGCCGCATATGATACAATTAACCGATATGAGCTATGGAAGATCACGGATGAAAACAGCTTTCCGGGGAAGCTGACCCAACTTATCAAGACTACGATGGAAGGAACCCAGTGCTGTGTGAAGATATCGGGTGGATTATCGGGTTCATTCGAATGCCACAGGGGCTTCGTCAAGGTGATGGTCTCCCTTGCCTCCCTGTTGAACATTGCTCTTGAAGGTGTTATGTGACGAGTAGCGTTTAACCTGCCAAGTGCTCCGTGCCACCCTGCCAAGTGCTCCGCTATCGTATTTTCACGAAAAAAGCAACCGATAATGTTCAACTAAGACCTGCTTGGTTCGTCAATCGAACGCGTCAATCATGTGAAATACCTGGGTGTGATTCAGGCTACACATCACATATATTGTTGGTAAAGCGTCTAGAACCTCAGGGTTCATATTAGATCGAAACTCGAGTATTGTTCTGCGGTATGGAACCCAAACTACATTAACGTAGCTGAGAAAATCAATCGAATCAGTTCAACGTCTACCTTGGAATGATCCATTTCGGCTACCCAGCTACGAACACCGTTGGCAACTGATCAACCTAGAGCTGCTCCGGACTAGAAGAGATACAAGCAGAGGCTTGATCGTCGCCGATATCCTGCATGGTAAGACAGATTGCGAGGCTCTCCTGAGACAAATCAACCTGTTTGTTCAACCTCGACCGCTTCGCAACAATGTCATGTAAATGCTGCCTCTGCATCGAACAAATTATCGAGTACACGGTACTATTTCTAGACTACAGAGAGTGTTCAACAGAGTGACACCTGTCTTCGATTTTCATATCCCACGAGATGCGCTTCGAATTTTTTTCTTCTATTTTTGCCGGCAGGAATAACGGACCATGAGATCAAGACTTACTATTTATTTTTTAATGTTTCTATGTTATGACCATGCTTGAGCGTGTAACTGTAAATTTTACCAATGTATTTTTAAATCATTTACGTCATTGGAGCTACACCCAGCCTGTTGATGAATTATAACAATAAACAATAAACAAAAGCAGCCAAGAGCCCCCCCTTAGCTCAGTCGGCAAAGGCGCAGCTACGAAGCAACACCATGCTGGTGGCAGCTGAGTTCGATTCCCGGTATGGTCTAGGCATTTTTCGATAAGGAAAATTTCTCGACTCTCATTGGGCATTGGGTCTGATTGTACTTGCCACACAACCATATCAATGCTAAAATGGTAGCTGGCATCAAAAGCTTCCAATAATAACTGTGGAAGTGCATTTAGAAGTTGGAAGCAAGAACAAGAAGAAGTGGGCCACTTTTCACTCTCAATGATAGATTGCTACCCCATAATTGTGCTTTCTACCAAGTGTTAGGATATTGATGATCCGCCATAATTTTTGTTAGGCTTAAATGTAGGTTCTAGGTAGAAAGAGATTTGTTTATCTTCGTACAAAATGATCCAAATGGTGTTTGATTTATATGACATTTTGAGCATTAGTAAAGAATATGAATTTATGACCCAAAAAAGGCAGTTTCCGGAAAACATTACCTGACGGACTTTCAGATTTCAAAACTCGAATTTAAAAAACGGAGTATTGTTAAACAAAACTGTTCTGAAAATTCTAAGAAATACTTTTCAACAATTTGATAAATAACGTGTGCATTAAAAAAATGAACAAAAATTGCCGTTTTTTCATGGGTTTACCTTCACTTGCACTGACAAAAGTACCCATGCAGACAAAATTTGACAGCTCTATCAGTCGAACTCTAACCCGTGATGGCAAAAATAGTGAAGAAACTACATTCAGAAGTATTCGCGTTCAAAGAACGGCCCCCCGCCGCGTCGGAAACGGACATTGTGCGTCACTTTGTGGACGCCGGATACGCCCGTTCCGGCAGCTACAGCATCTTGGCACTATTAGACCACATTCAGAGCAATGAAAGAAAGCCCGGTTCCCGACGACCCTAAGGGAAAAGAAGCTATAAGGAATGCTGAAAAGGAAGACCGAGGGAAAAGTTGCCACATCGCTACGTGCGCTAGGCCGGGAGGTCGGTTCAACCGGCAAGTTGAAAAAGTAACCGGCGTACATACATATCAGGAGGCGGAAATCGCGTACACTGGTTTCAGAGCTGCAGGCAATGACGCAGCGACAGTGACTGAATAAGATGGTCAACTCGATTTTCCCGGCGAATCGCGACGTGGCGGTGGTGATGGACGACGAGACCTATCTCACCCTGGTATTTTACTTACCCCACAAAGGAAGTGAGCTCCGAGATGAAGCTCATTTCACACACCAAGTTCTTCAAGAAGGTGCTGCTGTGGCTGACAATCAGTGAAAAGGGGATGTCACAGCCGTTCTTCTTTCGCTCCGGACTGGCCGTGAACGGGGAAATTTATAGTACGAAGTGCCTGCCGGAAGTGGTGTCGTTCATCAAGAAATACCTTAAGGGCGAAGACGAGGTGTTCTGGCCGAATGTGGCGTTGGCCCACTACTCGAAGCGATCGTTGGAGGAGATGGAGCGGCTGAATATCAATGTGGTACCCAAGTCGGTGAACCCACCCAACGTCCCCCAATTGCGTCCCATCGAGAATTTCTGGGCCAACCTGAAGCGTAAGATCTACTCCAACAATTTTGTCGCGAAAACTAAGGAGCAATTGATAAATAAAACGAAGAAAGAACTCAAAAACATGCCTACATGCATGTTTTCGCCCACCATGGTGCATGTTCCGGTTAACTGCCGGAACTCCATAGGAAATTTATCAAAAGCAATTATTATCTGTCTTAGCTTTATTTTTATCATCACTCGAAAAAAATCATTTTTATTTTAATGCAAACGTTATATAATCTAAAAAAAATATTCACACAAGATTTTACGGCAGAGAAGAACTGTAAAGAAAAGGCGAAAACACTATGTTGTAAGTAATGGAAATTCAGAAAAAATAATTTTATTTGCTGAATTCAAAGCTATAAGTGCTGAAAACTTCAGGATGTTTTATTTTGTTCCTGAGTAATGCCTAAAAAACAATTGGCCGCTCGTGCATTTTCAAACATTTTCTCCAAAAACAATCGTGTTCTTGATTGCTGTTACATTTTTAAGTGTTCAGGTATCCGATGGTAACTTAAACAGTGGATAGTAAAAACAAAAATTGCAAGAAAACTAACACATACGTAAAGTTGTCGGAATGGATTTCTACGAATAAATATTTGAGTAATCAATGCAAAATTACAGGAAAAGCTCTTTCCATTGGTGATAGTTTCGGGAAATTGGCTTTTGATTGCGCAACTTGAAGTTTGATTCAATGAACCAAACAACTAGTTTTCAGAACTCTGGAGACTCGTTTAAGTAAATCCTTGCGAAGATTAATTATCAGTTTGACTTACGAATGTCTATTGACTATACTGCCGTTCTACGCATAATTGTCCCATATTGCTTTTTGAAGATTTTTATTTTTCTTAATAAAACGGTATATTTTCACGTGTATTTACAGCAAACACAAACAAAAAATATTAGTTATTCGAAAACTTCTCGAAAAAATACCAAGTCTGTTTGTCCCATTGTGAAATTCTACGCATAATTGTCCCACTAGCGAAGTATCCAAAAGCAATGTATTTTACTTCATTTTTCACAAGAGTATTGTTCAGAATTATATAAAACTAGATACTAAGGACTAAAAATCGATGTGAGTGGAAAGCGGGAGGGGGCAGATCGTCTCCGTTCAAAAACGTAAGGATGAAATTTCTAACAGTGGGTTCACAAATATAGGTCATTTTAATTTGCACACAATTATGGACACTTCCATTTTATTTGCACAGTGAACGGATTGACCACACTGGGCTTCAAATGGTGAGTTGACAACTTGGCAGGAGGGTGCGACCGACCTCTGGTCCTCACAAGTTCCTACCTCACGCCTCCACGAGTCATATGATCACAAAAGACTGCCAGCTGAAACATGGAGACGCTGGTTGGCGTAGCCTGGGCAATGTTGTCAATCTGACAATAGCGAAGTGAGGGGGTGCGACCGGTAAATCATGTCATAATTTTCCATTATAATATCTTTCAGGTCTACCAGGTCATCAAGTATTAAAAAATAATTTAACATTTAATATTAATTTTTTTTTCTCATGGTAGTCATACATTGTCTAAATTTTCTGGTTCATAATGGATGCGGAAGTTTGTCTACAATTGCAACAAAACAGCAGTCGGCACAGATGTAATTTTCAGTTCATATTATAATATCCTCGACTATATATTATCATAAAGGACATTGTTTATTCATAACCATTATCAATCTTCTTTATCACCATCATTAACATTTTTATCATTACTGGTGTTTTTAGGATTTATATTTTAACATATTTTTTTTTTTCAATAATTTCTCCTAATAGGTTATATATACTTTTAATTATTATGTCTTATATGTCCAATTATCATTATGATCTAGAAGTATCTAGTTGAACAAAAGAAGCTGCGACGGAATCTATGGTAGGCTTTTGCACTTATTACCTAATGTATTTTTAAATTTGTTTGCAAATGGACCTTTTTCCAAATCTGAGCTGTTAGCCATTCGGATAGTGTCTGATGTGTCTGTATCATAACTCACAATATCATTATATTTGATGAAATTATATTATTGATTTTACTTCTTAGATGATTTAAAAATTTCTTGTTGTTTTTGTTGTTGTTGTTGTTTGTTGTTATTTCCATTTGTCTTTAACTCCCTTACACAGGAGCAATAATTATATGGCCAGCGAAAATAAAAGCGTATTGCTGTTATAAAATCAACATCAAGCAGCAAATAGTGACCATGGCAAAAGTAAATTAAAATGTATGTTATTTTTGTATAATTTAACAAACTTTTTTAGGATACCTCAAATCAAGATTTTGGGAAATTGCTGCTATCGCAGAAAACAAACAAAGACGTGCATAAGCGTGAAATCACAGAACTCTACACTTTAACACTTTACAACATTTCTTACATTTCAGGATCCACCAAAGGGAGATCATAAATAATAGATACCGAGTTATTACAGTATTTTTCATTTACATAAATACATACACTATTATATAAATATTTCATGGGAATGGGAGGGACCATCAGGGCACCCGATTGAAGCACTCTGGATGGGGAGAGTGGAAATGCCAACTCCCCATTGTTAACAGTTTGTGAATAGAGGGCGGGCTCTTCTCCCCGCCCATTGGGGCATCCTCATGTTAGATAGCTTGCTCTTTTGACCAATTGTCCAATCTTGTTGTTGGAAGGAGATTCTTTACATCCCTGTGGATACGTATAAGTGATGTTGCCTATCGATCCACCCAACCCCTTTTTGGCCCTTCATACAATGGCATGATTAGGATAATCAGTGGTTATTAAAGCTTGATCAAGTCTAACAGCGAGGAGAGCTCACTGCTGTCGGACTTAGTTTCCGTGCTACAATGGGTAGTACATATCATACATACATCACAGTGAACGGATTGACCACCAATGCTTACTAACTGACAAAATTATTGTGGGGTTAAAAAATACCGAAGTTTTTCAAAAAACAAAAAGAAATTTTATTTAATTCCAAATACATAAACATAGCTAATAGAAAAAAAATATGGTTATTGCTCAGTTCCTTTCATTGTAGGCAGGTTCTCAATGAATTTGAATTTTTGTTCTGGAACATCTATATGCTGCTTTGACAGCAACGCCTTCTTTACCGTCGATCCCTCAAGGAGAATTCCTACCATGAGACGTGTTGATTCATCGTGAAGATCTTATTTGCGATTATTTTTAGTTGCTTCTTGTAGAAGTTGTTGAAATAAATCATGTGTTGATGTCTACTGAATTAGTGTATTCTATGTAGTAACGCCATTTTTCGATTTGGATGTTCCAGATACTTTCAATGTACGGTCGCGAGTGAATCTAGTTCAGTGTGTATTGACTAACTGTTAATTTTGTTCGAGTTCATAATGATGCCATTCGCCGCTTTTCATTTCTTGCATGAGCATGATTGACTGCTTGCGGTTGCTACTCTGTTATTGCCAGATCGGCTGTTATTACACAGTGAACCAACAGATGATGTTTGGGACTATCAGTCATCCTCAATGTGTAAAAACTGGCGATCTAGAATTAAAAAAAAGCAATACCAGCGCCGGCCGCATCCATGCAGGTCAAATAAGGATAGGGTAGGAGTATGTTGACGTGATACTCGCTTTTATGGAAACCGAGAACACCTCTGCACTTCCACGAGAACTCACTGGGATGTTGGATATATGGGGTAGGGCTAGCAGCATGGTTCGGTTTGGTAGACGGAACGCTGAATTTAGGTAGGGTTATCATTTCGATAACCATAAGAATTTAGACGTTGTTTACGGTTTATTCTCCAGACATCCGGTTATGTAGATATACAGTATAATTATTTAAAATTTTGATTCCGACCAACAGAAAATATGAATGCTATTGGGGTCAGGCTCAAGTGTGCGTGGTTTACAGTACTGGAATATAAAAATGTCACGAAATAAAGCTATTAGTTTAAGAATGGCAAGCGTAAAAAGAAAATTAAAAAGAAAGAAAAAAATAATGTTGAAATCAAATTTAGTGAATGCGTGTATAACTCGTGATGTGCAAACGAAACCTAAAGTAAACGGAACAGGAAAGACGAGAATATTTTTAACGCGACGTAACTTATATCGGACTACCGAACGTTCAGCCGTTGAAAGTCCGGCAAAAAAAAAACAACCAAGCACTGCAAACAGTTCTAAGCGAGTGTGTCTGTACAATCTAACACTCATTGGCCGGCAATGGTATTATGGAAGAAATCTGTTTACAACAATCCCTCAAGTGATCATTGGAATCAGCTTTAATCCAAGCTAGAAAAAAAATGTGGAACGCTTCACGATTTTGCGTGTCATCCTTGCGCATCCTTGCGCTCCAATGTTACTGAAAAGAGACAAGCATAACTAAAAACAAAACAAAACAAAATAGACAAAATAAAATAAAACAGGATATAAGATATTGTCTTCAAAATATGGTAGAAATAAATTATTTGTTGCTTTGCAAACCAGCTCTCCTCGATATCGTAGATGGCCGCAGCTGCTGCCGTCGGCACTGGTCTACATCAACCCGGCCGTCACCGACGTGTCGGAAACCTTCCGGTAGCAACATGATACCTGTGTCTAATACACTCTTCTTGCATTGATTAATTTACAAACTTATCCTGAACACCGAATCAAAATTCACTTTGGCACGGTTGTGGTATTTTCTTCTAAAATATAGTTCTAGATACTGGCACTTGGTTGCAGAAAATATCATCCCCCACAATACCCGCGAACGACGACACTTTGGACTCGCTTGAGGAAGAATCACCAACACACAACAGCGCAATTGAATGTATGCAGTTTTTTTTTCTAATGAATCGCGAGCACGGCGAAATCCCGCGACACGCAACACTCTTCTAACTTCAGCTCACTGGAACAAATTGCACACGCACACTAGTAATCCGCGACGCGCGACGAGGTGCTCTGCCATTCGCCGCTTTTCATTTCTTGGCAAAATTCTCCTCCTGGATTTCTTATTTTGTTTTATTTCTTGGGTTTCGTAAAAGCTTCCATCAGAATCAAGGATTTCGCTGGGAAGCTTTTCGCATTCGGTGCTCGGCACTTACTCGAGCTGTTGAATCGTTCTCCCGATCCGTCAATGAGATCGAACCCGTAAAAATCGCCATAACTATCATCACTTTCGTATGCAACACGGCCAACGCATCCATTTCCGATTTCGAGTAAAACTTTCATAATTCTCAGTGGGACTCTTATGCGTAGAATTCTTCAATTCATTCCATATTTCTCGGCATAACAGTCCCACCGATCATTTTTCGTTAAAAGTAACATACATTGAATCTACAAACGAAAAAAAATGATAGGATTCATTGGATATGATGGTTTCCAACGTTATTGTGGACATAAAAGCATTATTTATTTCGCCAATTCTTTCCCGATAACCAAAATATGTTTTAACTACAATTGCATTTTTCTCAGTTGTCTATTTTTCATAATGGGACAATTATGTGTAGAACGGCAGTATATTACGCAGTAAACTTCAATTTAAAATCCATCTCCCCCCTATTGCATAGTGAGGATTTGGTCAACAAAAAGGCTCGTAATTGTCAACCGCTGCAACCAGATCTTTCATGTAGATCTTGCTCCACTACCTAGCTCGCTGCGCTCTTGTACCTGCCGGATTCGAGCAAACACCATTTTTGCGTTTGCTGTTGGCTGGGATCCTTATAATACGTTCCATCCGGTGTAACTATCAAGATTTAGCAACTTTATGTATACTGGGGTCGTTAAAAATGGTCGCGATAACTTGATTTTGTCTAAAATAAGCCGCAAGTTGTTACAACTGACTTGCAACAAGTGTGCTGCTAAGGCAACTTGTGGTTCATTCTTTTCCTCCATACGCCGTTTTCACATACACCGCTAAAAATGATCCTAAGCACACGTTTTTCGAAAACTCCAAGTGTTTCTGTTTCGAGTCCGTAGACAACTCTCGATCTTATTAGCGTCAGCACAATAAAATGATTGAGTTATGAATTCCTGCAGTGGGTTGAGCGCGATTTGTCTATTTAGATTTCGGTCTGTAGCATGCTTATGGTAGATATTTCGGGGAGGAATTAATCGAATCTTGCGATTATCGAGATAGCTTCCAAGCAAGAAGTGCTTCGACAAAACAAAAAGGGCGTAGTCGAGTAAATTCCAGGCCAGGTGGATCGCCAGTAGGGAATCGACAATTCAAACGTACCCCGTGTGATAAGATCGTTCAAAAAGACCTAGACGATCCAGCGGTGAGCTGGTATCGGAAGAATATGGAAGACGACCGACCCCTTCAAGCGCAATCCGAACCATTCTATTCGTGACGTGGTCAAGGAGGTCATTTCTTCCATTTGATTCGTCTAGCAGACAATAAAGCGGGCCGGACATCATGTATTCCAGGTAAAGAAGGCGCCTAACCGAACCGACGATAAAAAAATACGGTGGCCAAATCCCGCTCAGGAAGCTGTATCGCGAGTGGTTGGTGCAGTAGAAATGCATGGTAACGGACGACAAGACGTCAATTAAAGCAAATTCCCGGCTTGGAGTTTTTCTTCGGTTCCACCTGGAGTTTCCGGAGATGTTCCAGAAGAAGAATGTCGACAAATTTGCCATGAAGTACTTGGTGTAGCAGACGATCTTTGAGTGTAGCTAATTCAGCAAGTCGTAGTCGATTATGAAGAAAAGCCCTGGAAAACATGGAAGGTCTTCAAAAACGACAGGATTCGATGGGTAGCGTTAAGTCCAAGGTGCGGTATTTAGCCTAGGAATAGAGGTTGAACACACAAACTGTGGAAACTCATAGTTAGTATGTGTTTATTTATTCCCTGGAAGTTTCAAAAATATTCGACTTAAAACGAATGGTCGGTGATAATTTTTGTCTCCAGGTGATTATCATCATAGAAAAAATAGAGAATTATAAAAGGCGCGTAAAATGTCTCCTTGTTTAATTCCAAGCCAAAGACATAAACAACGAAATTGTATGCAATCTTTCATGCGTAATACAGCCGTGTTTGCAATTTTTCATACAACCGGTTAGATTCAGGCGTTGTCTGGCTTAAGTTTACATGAAATATCCCATTATTTTCTGCTAAATTGGGCATATTCTTTATGTGCATTAGATAACGCAGAAAATTAAATGTATCTTTTTGTCTGTACTGGTAAGGAAGGAACATTATTAAAATGTTATATTTTTATATCAATAGATAATGTTGGAATGAAGCATTTAGCATTTAGCATTTTAAACGAAGTTATCTTCTCGTCAAATTTTAAGAATTGTTTTTAAGTGTATCGATTTTTTCAGCTGTTTGAAATTTTACCAAGCATATTGAGTGTGTATATTTTACAATAAATCACACGCACTCATAAAGGCAGCTGATTTTGCATTGCCTACAAAAGAATAACTGTTTCACACGCAGTTTACAGATAACGATAGCTGAATAAAGCGGGGGTACCAATGCCAATAGCAAAACTCTCTTGAGAAGTTTGTTGCTTTGATAAAATATGTTCAGGTTATGTTCAAGTATAAGTTCATGAATAATTCTATCGATTGTAATATAGACGAGCAATGAGCAAATAAATATCAACAAGCAAAAACGTTAGATGTTTTTATTTGTCATTATTCATGTTTAAACAATAATAAATATGATTGCCGTTGTGGATGATTTGCATCGCTACATCGAATTATTCATGGTACAAATTTTAAAAAATTACAACGACTTCACATGCCAAACTTTAGTGACTTATGTGCTGCAACGCAGCAAGTATTGCGTGTTAAATATTTGTAATTTCTTAGATTTGTGCCTTCAAAACATTGATGTGGGTATGAAAATCGGTCGTTTCTGAATTTTAGTGACTTTCACCATAATGAACAAAGCAAATATAAAAAATCGATAAGTGGTCTTATTCGTCATATATAGGTAGTTCTTATTCGAATCATTTGAGTTTTTTTTAACAATAAAATATAAACCCTATTTATGCCATATTTACATTTTGTCTTGCTTAGCTACATTCGCTTAGAGCATTCGGCTTCCTTTACACGACGACTAGATTGAAATTCACGATCGTAATCAACTATTTGTTGTTGTTCATTCACATTTCCAGATACCAACGAGAATGCTTCCATACAGGCAAACGACGACGCGTCGATCAAGAACGGAAGGTAAGTGTGTCATTATGCATGAATGAAGGGGCGGGTCGATGTGGTGAGAATAAATGGACATAATTGTGCTGGAGGAAGAACTGGTTTAATCTGTTACATATATCCGGTCTACTCCGGTCGTTCACTATTAGGACACCGGCATGGTTGCAGTTAGCAGCGTCTGTTTTGTGGGACGGAATTGTTGGTTTTTTTTTATACTTCATTCTGATGTTATTCATTCATTCTAGTAGTTATTTGAATATCGGTATGCAAATAAAATCAACAAATTCCGTTTATTGTTTGAGCTAGATATACACTTAAAAGTGTTGAGAAACTTTCTCTTATATTTTTTTTCGGTCTTGTATTCCCTGATTATGGATCTAAGAACGGATAGTAAACCAACCATTTCACTAGTATACCAGCCAATAAAGTGTTAGATAGAAAGCGTCATTATATGATGTTGCTCTACACCTGCACTAACAGTCTAGGCTAAAAAAAGGCCCTTTTGAATTTGTTCAATGCTCATACTTCCATAGTTTTCCAAATATGGAGCAATGCATGCTCTCCAGGTATAATGTAGGTCTCTAGTACTTATGATGTCTCCTCTAGAACTAATCTCAGCACATGCTTCATTATGTATTCATTGCTTTTTATTTCAATGAATGGCGAGAATGTGATGCTTTGCAACAATATTAATGAAAGTCAAACATGTTTGTAGTCTTAGTATATCACATGTTATTTCAAAGGATTGTATACAATCAAGCTTGAGAACAAAATAGTATCACAATAATCTTATCGATTTGACTATTCGAGAAATACATGTGACCTCTGATGCAACACAAACGTTTGCAGAAAATTTACCCATAAAAAAAAGGATTAGAACAAAATTTTTGCATACAACTTGCCAACTTAGCATGGTTGTATACAACCTAAAATTATGAGTCTCTTAGAATTTTGTTGGTTAATTGTTTCTTACAACCGTTGTATAATGAAGAACATTATGATTTAGTATAATTTATTGAGAAAAAAATAGGCCATTATGATGCGCACCTAATGATAGTTTTTGCACGTGTTAGTATAATATAATTTACCTTTTTTTTCACTAAATAATAAATAAACATAATGTACTATTTTGAATGTTCAATTGAATATACATACATATAATTTATACAACTCATTATCTGTTCCCATTCATCATACTTTTATATGCATCTTACGTTGAATCAAGCGATTGGGGGAGTGAATACATTGATTTATTTTAGAATGATGTTTGTTGAAGTTTGATTTCGAAGACAAACATCACAAATTGTTTCACTTGCGCGTCAATACTTTGACTTTGAGTAGGAATATCGTTTCAAAACTCGATGTTTTCAGCACTTAGTAAATCTAAAACGCACGCAGAAAAAAACTTTTTTCTGTTACTTGTTGCATAAAGTATTGCTGTGTAGACAGTTGCAAAAAAATACGGAAATAAAAACTGACCGTGAAATTGTTCATGTTTTCAGATTTTGTTACCTTCAAAACGTGTGCTAGTTCCGGGCTATGTAATTTAGTTTACGTATGTCTTCTTACATGTTCTCATGAACAAGGTTTGCGAAGTTCTATAATTGATTTGACTGCTGCGCATTGCCTTAGCTTATTCGGTAAGAGCGCAGCTACAAAGCGACACCGTTCTGATGGCTGGGTTTGATTTCCGATCTGGTCTGGGAATTTTGGGTGAAGAAAAATCGACTCTCTAGACTCCATCTGTTGAAAACAATGGCGAGAGACACCGGCACCGATCTTTGAGCAGGGCAATTACAATTAAACTTACAACTTCGGTGTTTTCACTCCTGGGATGAAGTTTCACTATTCCAGAGCGCCCGTGTCATCACGCTTGCTTTCACTTGTCACAATGCGCAATATCAACGGGATAAACAAACACCGAAGTTAGTAATTTGTCTTCAGGGGTTCGTCGATTAGTTGCATATGCAACACCCTCCCTAAATAATACAGGCATCGACAGCTCTCAATTAATAACAATGGAAGTGAATTCAGATCAAAAGCTGAGAACAAACAATACGTTAATTTTT
>JASCZW010010896.1:0-34329 GCA_034211315.2 Aedes japonicus | reverse complement strand
CTTTTCCGATTGATAATTATTGTTTTTTATTACACGTACTCAGCAACGATTGTTGAATAGTGAATTATTTTCTCTTCCTGCGATTCCATGGCTTACTTGATTTCCTCAACACATAGTATGTCGCATGTCGCCTCCCTTCATTGTTATTGTTGAAAACAGTATGTTTCGATAAAAACAAATGCCTGTATCTTTTCAAATTTAAAGGCTAGAGTACAGCCATCATCCAAAACTTTGTGTGTTTCTGTGAAAAGAAAAACTTTCTTTACAATAGAATGCCGCGGAAAACTCAAAGTAAGAAATTACAATTGAAAAGCTCATTGAAGACTGTATTTTTACTCGAAAACCACACTTCTTTGATTCATGCTCACCTAGTAATTATCAATTACCCCCATATATATTAAAACATTTAAGTGTTCAGTAAAATATTTACCATAATTTCACGTAATTTTATTTCCAAAATGTTTGCGCCATTTTGAGATATAACCCTTGGAAAATGGCATATTTTGAACAACAAAACGCTTGTATCATTTTAGTTCTAAAAGATAGCGTATTGCTGTCGTCGTAAAAGTTGTGTGTTTAAGTAAAAGGAAAAACTTTTAGAACATAGTAGACCGAGAAAAATCAAAGAAAAAGTTAAAGCTAAAAAACCGATTTTAAAAGGGGTTCCCATATAAAATGCTTCATATCTCAATAAAAAACAAGAAAGCAAGTTGATGATTTATGCAAAGTTTATGGAAATTGTGAGTTCTACAATTTTGTAGAATGTTTTGAAAGCCTAAAACGTCACACAAAAAAGTTAAAAAAAATAAATCGTGCCCCGATGAACGCAGTTTATGGAAGACCCCTTTTTCAGATGCGCCTTAATCTTACCAAAAACTTCTTTGAAGACACCAAATCGATTACACGTCATCTAAGTGCACTTTTTATTTTATTCCTGAAAAATCGCCCTTTCGGACCAATGTGCATTGTTTTTATACTTCATTTTCATTGGCTTATCATTAGCACTGAGTTCTTAGCAGGCGCTTACTAACGGAAACTTGACTACAGTTGCTATGTAGATACATTGACAACCTGCTTAACAATATTAAATACAAGCCCAGAAAAATATAATTAACTTTAAACTGAAACACTATGGTTTCAAAATATATGTACATATTTTGATGTAAGATGTGAATGTTACATTCAAAATATGGAATGCATTTCCATCTAATGTACATAGGAAAAAGCATTAACAAAAACCTGTCAATAAACTTTCAACCTGCGGTGTTGTTATTTTATGCTCAGCCGCCATGGTTAAATATATTATTAAATATATTAAAAACTTGTTAGAAACATGATAATCATTTGACAATTCAGTTAACGGTATCGAATCATAAAGTTTCGTTATTCTTTTTGGCAACACTTTTGAAACTCAGATAATATGTTGCAAATTGGCTCCACCTCTTGCGCTTTTCGGGTTGCAGTCTAGTAACGTATAACGTCGTGGTTGCCTTAAAAATTCTATTATATTGTGTCTCAAAGAAGCCAATTTTACTTTATTGCAACAAATTGTGTTACTTGGGATTGACCGGAACAACTGTGTCGCTTCAGGAAAGGCAGTACACGTTTTTGTAGGCACTCAGCTCATATAAATTTCCTTGATGACGGTTCCGGTCGCAATGTTCAAGCCACAGTTACAGATGGCCTGCACACGCAGATATTTCTTCGCGAACTTTGACAGTTTAATGTGCTTGAAAATATCTGCCACCTTTCCACGTCTGGTTGCCGTTTAAAATTCCTGTCCAGGAAGCTGTTTAAACACTGCTCTTGACATTAGTGTGATCGTCCTGTACCACGCAATCAAACTTCGTGAGCATCGTCGTGTACAACTTTCGTGATCGTGCTTGGCCGACGTGTTTTGTTTATCGTCGCGATTTTTAGTCACCACTTTCTTGTAATTTGACAGTCCGGCTCGTTGTTTGGCTCTATCCACGGTTGAAGGCGCCACTCCCAGCTTCTTTGCGATATCTCGGACGGAGCTGTGGCCTTCGACTTTCGATTTCCTCCCGATCCAGCTTTCCCTGCTGTCGACAAACGTTCACCGAACACTTTTAAAACGTTGGTAACAGTAATTTAGCCACAGTCAACAATTTCGCCAACTTGGCGTGAAAGTAGTTTGGATTTTCGCTATGTACGTGCAAAATTATGATGCGTTGCTTCTTTTCTATCGACGATAGTTTGATAACTGAAGTGCGAATCTCAAAATCAAAATAGAAGCGTGATGCTACACGCACACATATTCGAAATGAGGATGTGCAATTTTTTTTAATGCACGATGAAAGGAAATGCGTCGAGTTTGTGTCAACCACACTTTTGATCGCAACACCCTTTTATGTACCCTAGCTGCCGTAGATGTAACAAGATAATGAAATACATAAATAAATCAGGTAGAGTACTATCTGATTAATGAAAGTTGTTTTAGTTTGTCCGCAAAAAGTTATGAATGAAATTTGTTTTGAATTTTATTACAAAAGTTGTGAATTGAAATTTTAATTTTCTAACTTGATTCGTTACTTAAAAAAAAACGGAAAGTTTTAGAGGATTTATTTAAAGGAAGTTCATTGTTTTCTCTACGTAGGCAATCCCGATTGACATTTTGGAGTTGGCTGTGGTATTATCCGTCAAAGATGAAGGCATAATCTCGGTAACTGTCGCGGGTATGGCCTGCGAATTTCTGATTTACTCGGGGCTCAGGTTAATACGTTCATTGAGAGAGGTTTTCGATTGTTGTCTTCAAATGAAAAATACCGGAAGGAAATCCAAAATTTCCAGGTGGATTCAGATCATTCACTTAAGCCATATGCGTCTTCTGCTGATATCAAAGTACTAGGAGCATCTGAGCTCAGCTCTTCATATCGGACGACAGACCAATGCTTCGTGAGAAATTTTATATCGTCAATAAGCGCCACTCTCTACTAAGCGCAGGGCTAATGCGGGCGCCAATGAACACTCGTGTCTGGTAAGCCGACTGCTGTCGTCAACCTGTTAACTTGTGACCAAATGGCGTCTGAACTCTGACTTTACCTCCACGAGATGCTCGGTGGGATGCTAGGCGGTGACGTGTCGCTGCCTAGTATGCGAACAAGTCCAGGGTTGTCTGAAGGATCTGAGTGTGCGCAGGGAGTACCTAGTCATGTCTTAGGGACCCCGACTACCGTGCTCAACCTTTCTGGCGGAAGTCAGTTAGTCTACCGGACGATACATAAGCAGCCTGTGGAATCGTGCTGGCTTAGGTTCAGTTCTGGTTGAATATGGACTGTAATGGCCCATATGGACCTTCTTGATGCGTCCGCGAGGAAGCAACGTAGCAATTTGGTATACTGCTGGAACCTGCCGTCTTATGTTTCCGGTCGGTGTGAGTCACCTTCCTATTTTTGAATCCCTTAGTTGAACGCATTGGGACTTGACTCCGACGGCTTCGGCACGAGAGGGTCAGTCCAGTAAGAATCAGATGAAATGGCCAACCAACATCTGATTGCGGAGGGTCGGTGGACCCTGGCCAACAATTACGCGACAAGATTGTTCTCCTTATGGAAACCATCGAAGGGAAGAAGGCACGGCCTGGAACCATCTCGATGTGGCGTCAACTGTCCAATGTTCTGTTGGGCATGCCGTTGATGCACACACCGAGCAAGGTGGCAAAAGGTACGTGTTCGAAGTCAGCGATCCTGTTGAGGCTGAAAAGCTAAAGCAGATCTCGAAGCTGGTTGGTGGTCGCAAGGTGAGAGTTGTTTCGCATCCAACTCTTAACCTCGTGCGTTTCGTGGTGTCCAGTGCAGATATCATCAACGTGCATGACAAGGTCCTGTTGGTATAATTTGATGCACACGGTGGTAGAGGTCCACAGGATTCTGTCAAAAGGTCGGCGACAAAAAGGTGAATACCTCCTGCGTGGTGTTAACCTTCGAGGGCCTGAGTTTCCTGAAAAGGTGACGTTCGGGCTCTTGATTATAGAGACACGTGCGTACTATTTGCTACCGTTGCAGTGTTACATCTGCTACGGATGGGACATGGTAATGCTTAGTGTAAAAATAAGAACCAGTACTGGGTGTGCTCTGCGCAGCACGAGATTGCCGCAAAGTGCACAGCGAAGGCCTTTTGCTCGAATTGTCGCGGCAATCACCAGCCGACTAGGCGGAAATGTCCTATTTGCGCAAGGGAAACTGGTGTTCTCAAGTTGAACACTGACCTGAGCGTCTCCTACCGAGATGCTAGGAAGGTCTACAACAAGGAGAACAGTGCTTGGAGGCTTTTGCCCAGATGACAAAGTCTGCGTCTGTTGCCGCCCTTCAGCAGCAGGCCGTTTCTCTCGCTCCTCCGGCGAAGAAGCCATAGAAGTTCAGGCCTAAGGCGAAGCAGGCCGAATCAAAAACTGGTGCATTGGTTGGAGCCAATGGACAAAGGGGTACAATAGCTGGCAAAAAGGCAAACGCACACACCAAGAGTATAGGTATGGGCACCGGTCACCTTAAAAGCCTTTGTACAAAACGATCTGTGACCGACAGTGTCCAAAAGGGTATTGTGCCATCCACGGCAGTTGGCACTGATCCCATGTCGGACGTTGAGAAATCTGATCCTGGGCCTGACGAGGAAAAACAGCTCCTCAATGCCTCATACGGGAAGCTGCCCGCCACATATCAAGGACAAGTATAAATCTCTGAAAGAGAAAAAAAATCCGGCAAAAAGGGGACGTACTGCCTTGACGCAAGATATCGTGAGGCTGAGGCAAAAACACTCCATCTGGTGAGGATGACGGTGGCGCTCCTTTTACCAGCCGTGAGAAAGCAAATGCTGGAACCTCGGATGAAAATAGGAGGAAGAAAAGCCGGAGAAAGGCAGACAAGCCTCGGCAATGGATCGCGAAAGCGGTGCTGTTACCGTAGTTGAATAACGTCACCAAGCAACAGAATTGATGTTGAGCCACAAAACATTGTACTGCAATGAAACGCGCACGGATTCAGATCAAAGCTAACTGAGATCCAACTCATAGCAAGTTGGCTAACTTCTTGCATCATGGCCCTCAAGAAACCATGATCAGAGTTAGCCGACTTACCTTCCGATGGTTATTAAGCCTCCCAGAATGCCTATATTCACGGTTGTGGGCTGGCTGTTCGAGAAGATATACCGCATAAAGTAGTACAATTGGACACGAGATTTGGAGGCCACTGCGGTCACCATACAGTTCCCTATGAAGCTAACAATAGTAAGCCATATATGGCTCCGAGGTGTAGGGTCAGCAAGGAACAGAATGTCATCGGTATGTTGGAGGACCTCGTCCCGAGATTCCCACGTTGATGCCCAGCATCTGAGGCTGTGGCGCTATACGCGCCCCAAAGTGGATTGGCGCATCCGGCAGTTAGGTGAAGCAAGGGCAAACCCCGAGGTAGCGAAAGCGGCCTGTGGGGAAATTGCCGCAAATATGATGAATTGCAGAAACAGAATAAAGTGCAAGGTAGGCGAAAATTAATATCAATTCAATCATCAAAATTGGACTCTAACTCTTAAATAAAATTGTTTATAGACTATTAAATTAAACTGTAATCATCCTTCCGTGGTGAAACGGGAACCTGTAAAACGAGGAAAACACTGAAAATGTAAAACTATAAAAATATTTACCTTTATATTACCACTAATTTGATCACAAATAAATTACAGCTTTGTAGCGATGCTTAGATAGCAACTGACAAAACGCGTGTTCGTTCTGACGATCGGGAACAACTCATGAGGCATCAAAAACACGCTGCTCCGAATAGAAAAATCGCTGCATCTGCCAGGAACGACCCCAATGTAAACGTTGCGGGGCGACATCTGCAATTTGCAAGTGGTTACACGAAACTAAGTTAATCTGTCATGTTGTGTGGAGGTTAAGGCAAAATAGACCTGCCGAGCAAAGTGACGGCTATAATTAGTCCTATATGTCGGGAAAAATTGTCAATTTTACTGCAAGATTTTTTCAGTGTAGGGTGTCGAAAATTTTCCTTCGCGAAAAATTCCTAGAATAGGCTCGGAATCGAAACCAACCACTTCCAATATAGTGCTGCTTTGTGGCTGCACCTTTGCCAACTAAGCAAAGGGGACCAAACGACTCAATTACGCAGATTCAGTTGGGACTCAACCACCCTTAAGTCGGAGTGTTTGTTTGATCCTAAATATTTATAATCGCTGTTTTGGAGTCATTTTAGATGTACCAATTCAATTATTGGTTGCTCTGTCTGTGTCTATGTAAAACATCAAAACAGCTTGAGGAATATGAAAAACTGCCTTGATCAAATTCGAGGCAAGACGTGGCCCATGCGCAAGCTATGAGTGTTTTGAATTCCAAAGAACGCTTCCCGGAGAAGAAGGGTTTCACTTAAAGAGCTCTTTCTTTTCACAGGTTGGGCCAATCAACCAGCACAATTGTACCGATATGTTTCGATTGACCAGCTGTTAAGATTGCAGAACATTTAACGAAACTGAAATGGAGGAGTGAAAAGGGAATAGCGAGAAACAAAAACGAACTGCTTGATCGCTATGTGCGCTACTGTAAATTCTCAGCAGAACTCCAACAGTTGTGATATGGACCGTTCCCATGGAACGTTCAACTTTGTAGCCAAGCACCGAAAAACAAGAAATCGAAACAACACACATCGCGTACAGACAGTGACATAAGTGCATTGGAAAGTAAAATTTTCCAACATTTTCGCGTTCTGTCCTCTCCGGTGGTGTCCGGTTAAAAGTTTTTGACCTACGTTGATGTCCCAGTAAAATCATCACGCTTCGCTACGTACGAGCACAGCAGTCTGTCCAAACAACGTAATTGTGGAGTTTTTCCGAGTGACAGCGTGTTCACCCCGGAGCCGCACGCGCGTTTACCTAACTGGAAAGCGGACCTGTCGCACCACTGACAACAACGGCTGCCACCACTGAATGCACTGACACCGGTAGTGGACAAGACAAAGAAAAACCCAATTGTCGTCATCGTCGCCAGTTTCATTGGCATGACCGAACCAAAAGCGAGAGCTCTTCAAACGGTTTGAAATCAATTTCTGCGGTTACACAGAGGATTTTCGCTTTTCTTCCACTCTGCCCAGGTTTATGTCTCCGGGGCGCAGGTTTTCCCATTTTGCTTCACCGAAGGCTTTCTTCGCCTTTTCATGTGGAAAAATTGCGATCCGATCTGATTCTTGAACCCCGGCCGGGTAATAAAATTAATGCCCTATGTGTATAAATTGTTCACTGCGGATCGACATCTGCATCAGTTGTGCAGAGGCAATAAACAGTTCCGGACCCGGGTTCCAGCAGCAGTTTTTTTCATATTTCTCCTCAGTCGAGTTGCTTCCAATTAAGTGTTGAAGATGGAAAATTATTCAAGTGCGCGCTCGTTGGTGCTGGTGGTTCTGCTGGCGTTGTCCCTGGTAGAATCGAAGGACATGTTCAAAGACTGTGCCGGGTCGGAAAACACGGTGTCCTGTTACGGGACGAAAATTGTGCGCAATGCGATTAAGCAGATGGCGAGTGAAAAGTCCCTGCAACTTTTGCCCGGAGTGGAGATTGTCGAGGCAGTGACGCAACGCGGCGACGACGACCAGCAGCGGGCTTTTAACGAAGTAACGAGCGACCAGGAGGATTCGAGCCTGCTGGGACGGGTTACCCGGTACTTGGGCAACCACGAGCTGAAAATCAATCTGGGCGAGATGATCCGGAAAAGCGAACTACAGCGCGTAGTTGGATCGACTCTGACCACCATGCACGAAGAAATGGCGGGCGATGTTGAAGGTGAGTTTTGGGTTGGGAAGTGACGGTTGGAGTTAGAATGCATCTGTTAGTGGACAGGAGTGAAATGGAGTGATACGGGGGATGCAAAGTCGTCAGAATGCGATAATCAGGATCTGAAAATTAATTAGTCTGTGGTAATGCGTGATTGGAGAGTTCTTTATCATGCTGGAGGAGGGTAGAATCAATTCCACATTTGAACAAGGAATTTTCTGTTTTTTCCTGGAATTAGAATATTGTTATATTTGCCACATCCCTTGCGAAGAAAAATAACAAACTGGTGTCAAATGTGTAACAAGTTCTGTAAACCGGATATCGTTTTGATCCCAAAGTAACTCACAAAATAAGTATTATAATCATTTTGCAAAACAAGCCTGATTCTGAGTATTCTGGATCGCTCGTATTTTATGTAACTGATAGGCTAAATCAGCTTCACTCTGGCTAGCGATTGAGCAAAAAATACTTGTTCTATTCCGTAATTTATTCTTTGAAATTGTGCTTAAGAACATCGATCTATACATTTATAGAACATATACAGGACGAGATTTCATAGATAGTGTCAAATACTGTTGGAATAACATAGCACTAATCAAGTTTGTCAAAACGTGATCTGTGACAAAACGATTAATTTGTTGAACAATATTGCAGTTAAACTGTCAACAAGAAGTAAATTAAAGATACTAAGGGAACATTCATGAATTATGTCACGCAAAACAAGTGAATTTTTAGACCCCCACCAAGCCCTTGTCCAGTTTTTGTAAGGACCTTTAAAAAATTGGTACGGATTGTTCCGTTTTCCCAAACCCCACTCTCGCATTAGTGCTGAACATAATATGGTATTTCATGGTTATGTGGATTATAACATTTTTCGATGAAAAATATAATAGTTTACTCGCATTCCCTTTAATTTTTAAATTCTGAAAAGTGGAATTATTGAAAAAACAATTTCAAAATGTTATGCCATAGGATTGCAATACAAATCCATTATATTTCACCATGGAACACGCTACAAATAACAGACCACCTAAACTAACGAACCAACCATTGATTTCCAGCACCAAAACGTCAAAAAACCGGTGCACGCACGGTAAATCTGATAAACTCATTTTATGACTATATTCTGCACATTTTCTAGATTATAGTTCATGCGTCAAAAAATGACTAGGTTTTATACACATACACGCAAAGATAAGATTACTGAAAATATGGTTTTAATTTTATCGAAACTTAGGTTTTGGTAGCAAAACCTAAAGTATCCCCGCATAACGAAAAACAATTTCTATATAGTCAAAACTATACTTCGTATGTAAGATATGTAAGAAATCACATTATATGTTATTGTTATCGAAAAGTTTAATCTCGTTTAAACCATATAACCTCTACATTAACACATCAATGTTTAATGCACGCCATATTGTTATAGAAAGGTTTCTTATCGTTTGCACTCGCCCTGGGTTATATATCAACCTTTTGGAATAGAGTTCAGCTAAAATTTTGTTCGTGAAAATTGCCACTTTTTTATGGTAACCTAACTTAACCACCTATTCAGCATATTGTTATTTGGCCTGTTACCATCTGACATATTGTTAAAACTATATAGAGATTGTTGGTTTATAGTTGTCAACTGAAAGTGTAAATGTCGTAATAATAACGGAAATGGTCGTCAACATTTAGGAAACAGTCCGAGAATGGTTTGTGATTATGCGGGTCGGTATAATTTACCGAAAAAAAAGTTTGATTTTTCTTATTTTTTCAGTAAAGTGGATTTTCAGATTTTATCGTTATATTTTACCTAAATTTGGTTAAAAATGCTCTCATTGGCCTGCAAGCAATTTCAGTAAAAAGTTCCGTTCAAAAATAAGTAATTCTTAACGATTTTCCCTTCATTCCAACAACACTGAAATTTCGGTAATCCACGTTTACCGATAATTTCAGTATATGCTACTTTGTGCGGTTTTCGGTATTTTTACCGAATTTTACGTTTTCTTGTGTTAGCGTGTATGAAGGGTTCTTTGTACGCCTCTTCAAGTATGTCAACGGCGAATGAAAAAATACGTAAAAAGTAGGCACCGCTGAGGAAAAAAATTTAACGATGGCCCTGGCTTGATACTGACGCTATTTTCAAATAAGCATTTATTTGGTAAGCGCACTGTTTGTTCGGAATTGTTTTAAGCTGTCGAAGTACAAAAAATTAAAGAATTCTCCAATACATTGGATGCAAACACATTCGCAAAATTGACAGGATACTCAAATATTTGCTTTTGTCAGTTATTATAAATGTTTTACACTGAAACAAAACATCTCCCATGCCCTGAGGCCGAATGCAGCTATTAGAGATACATTTTAAGGGACGAATCATTAGACTTGGGACCGATGTGCTGGTACTTCCTTAGCCGAAAACTTTATCCATTTTCTCCTTGGCTAAAAAATTCGGGAGTCAGTTTCTGTGCAAAACCTATGAACAGGTTTTTGTTATTTTACCATTTTCAATTAATAAACATTGCTGTGATGTCTTTTTCACATTCAAATTTGAATTCCGGAATTGAGCTATTTTTAGCAATTCTCGAGCAATATTGATTTTCCGTAATGCGTAAAAAGTACAAATCTTTAAAGTTATTAGAAGGAGTAAAAAGTATGCAGGTTTTTCTTTTGAAAAGGAGTAAAAAGTATGCATTTTTTTCTTCGGAAAAGGAGTAAAAAATATGCATTTTTTACTTTTTAAAAGGAGTAAAAAGTTTGCACATTTTTACGTATATTCAGTTCACGCTAAAGTGAGTAAAAGCAATATACTACTTTTTGACGTAGTCCCAGTTACCCTCGAAAAAGCATACTTTATAGTCATATGAGCGTAGATTGAGATTACCGTGTGTTCCAACAGGCCAGTTTGCTGTCACGTTGCATAAATGTAACTTTGTGAAATTTGTGACAGTTTGTAAACATTTAAATGATTGAAAATTTTCAAGTTTAAAAATCAAGAAAAATAAATGAGATCTGAAAAAATATTGTTCTGCTAGCTAGAAAAATGAAAATATTTTTTTTGTTCAAATTAAAACCCCCTATTGATCAACTTTTCCCCAATAACTGACTTTTCAAAATTCGAAGTAGCCGTAGCAAAGAAGCTACAAACCTATCACGTCAAACACTATTATTTGAATTCAATGTTTGGCGATGTTAGATTTTTGAATGAGCAAAAATTTGACTTAACACTGAAAATTTCATTTCGTAAATTAGCGTTCACTCTTTTCATAAACAAACATTTTGTTCATAGAACAACTGTCTCGAAAATTGTCATCTGGTAAAATGCTATGAATAAAGCTTGTTCGCGACAAAATTTGGACAGTTTGAGTTTACTCTTGCCATTAGAGTCTGTGCAGATTGTTTGCAACCGATTAAACTGCTGTTGACCAAGATTTTCGAAATTTTTCTATAGTTGTAGCATGTTGTTTATATCGAAAGAGTTCTTTCTTCACGAGAACCCAACACCGCTCGATAGGTCGCAACTCCAGGCAGTTAGGTGGATTCACCTCTTTCGGTACAAAGTGGACTCCATTCGCTTTTTTACTATTCCAAAACATCTTTGGCGTAGTAACAAGATGCCAAATAAGGCCACAATAGCGAAGAAGCGTCATGACTGCGTAGGAATGGTAACAATCGCTTCTTTAGGCATTCTTCACGGTATATTTCCTTGTTTACCGTTTCGGTAAGGATGAAGCTTTGGCTTGCTCGACCACAGATGCATATTGCCTGCCAATTTTTTTGTTGGGAAACTTGGCCTCTTTCTTCGTCTTGAAATGCTCCTTAACATAGTTCCGTTGCATGTTAGTATAATACGCTTCCGGGAAGCTGTTTAAAGTCTTCCAGCACATAAGTCAATCTAAAATACATTTCGTGACGACCAGCCAATCGATACGTCTCTTTAATCGTGCTTATACATGTAGGTGTTACTGCTTAGGTGGGCGGGAATCATGGATTTATCCCAAAATGAAAATTGAAGCGTTGTCCAGTCAAGTCAACTAACTTCCCACGAGTCACCATTGTCTAGTGAGACCAATCACGGACTCAAAAACAACTCTTTCCAAAAATACAGAATCGAACCCCCAGAAGGTCAGAAAAATTGAAAACAAAAACTACTTGTGGTTGAATTTTTTTTTCTGGCGTAGGGCTACGTCTTTGTTGTCTATTCTGGGGTACATTTAAAATAATAAAAAATCACATTACAATCGTTACAAAAAGTGGTCAGATTTTGAGCGTTAATATTTCAGTTAAGTTTTTGCTCCAATCGAGGAGAAATATTCCTACGCATCATTTTCAATATAGAAAATTGTTGATTTCGAACCACATACTACTGCAAACTTATTAAATGATAAACCTTGTCTCATGAAATAAATTAACATCTTCAGACCTCGGGGATCTTATATGACCTCAAAAGTAAGGTGGATGTATAAAATCAAAAGTGTAAACTGTCTAAGGAAAATTTATTCAACTACAATTTTTCTATCTGATGAAAATGAAAACACAAAACCCTATGAGATCAATCCCAAATTGACAACCTAGAATATCCTGAGCATGGAAAAGTTAAGGAAAAAAAGGAACTGCCAGTGTAAAGCGATGTTTTTGGAATATGGTACCTATGGAAACGTTTTTTTTAATTCTCGTTGATATACGTAACATATTTCTGTATCTTTCTGGGATGTTCTAGGTGTTCTAAAATCTACTTCAGATTAGAAATTTAGATATAAAGTTGTAACAGTAGCTATTTTGGGCTAGATAAGGTTACGATATGTATTCAAACATATTGAATAAACCTTTTGGAAGGTTAACAGCCATTATTTCGATAATTTTGTGAAATTTTTGGTCATCCAAACTGTCTTTGAGTTCAGAACTTAAGATCTACAGAAGTAACTATAGCTTTTTTGCAAAAACAAAGTTGCGCTACGTATTCAACCGTATGCAGTGATAATTTTCGAAAGTTAAAAAAAACCTTGTGAGATAAACTGGGATAATCTAAGCATCCAAACTGTCTTTGAGTTCACAACATTAGATCTGCAGTTGTAGTAGTAGGTATTTGTAGTTTGCCCAGAGCCCAAACCCGCGAATATAGGGAGGAGAACCTCCTTTCAAAAGCAAATTCACACTCACAACACTAGAATCGAGCCCTCGATTGACAGAATAATCCAAATAGATGGGGTCGAAGAGCCCGCTCTCGTTCGGCAAAATGTTAATTAAATGGAGGAGGCAGTATCATGCTTCCTATCCAAATCGTTTCACTTGGGTGCCGTGATGGCCCCACCATCTCCCTGTTATGTGTTATTTAATATTCAGTAAAGTTTGTTGGGGTCGTTTGATTGCCTACCTTGTGATAGAAAATTTGGCTGAAAGTAAAATCGATTAGAGTTATTTCGTTCCGTACCGTAGGAAAAGATGGATCCGTAAAGGGAGAACGCCAGCCAAATATTGAAAACAAATATTACTGGTCATTTTCCTATCGACATTGACAATCATCAGTGACAGCCAAACTTATGGGAACATGTAAACTATGACTGACCTAGATCGCTTGCGACAACTGTGAATAAATTTTGATCCAGCTTTTGGTTCACTCGCTGATTGGTTAATTGGCAAAAGGTACGGGATTATTGGAGGCAGCCATCTTGATCCAATCCTATCACTGTCAAAACTTTCGACTCTGAAACAATGCTTAACATGCCTATTTTGCTCTACGAAAACCACCCAAGTAGCACAAAACTGTCATGGTCTGTTGCAGCTACTTGATTGTCACTTAATTGGGTCACATTGATGATAATTTTACTAATTTGCAACAAGTGTGTATTATGAAACAAAAACCGTTGCCAAATCTTTGGACGGCTGTTCCGTATGTCTCTTGCTCTGATGATCACTGTTATAATGAAGACGACCATGTTGCTAGGTGTAACAGTGTTGTTTCCGCTGCAATCGTTCAATTGATACTTGAAACCAAAATGCAAAGAGTACACATGCGAAAGCAGAGGTAAATTACACATACCCATCATCCTCAATTACAGCTTTACCCCTTGAGGCACATGAACACATAACTTCCGCAGTTATGAAAATTAGTTGTTCAAATTAATCATAACCGTTAAGAAATTTGAAGAATGAGTGGCTTCACTTGTTTACGTAACTTGAAAAGAGCTTAAAATTGTAACAGTATTCATGAGGCTGATGCACATTTTTGAAATTTTCGTTCCGCTTTATTTTATAGGATTCCACGTCGTAGCCCGAACAGTCTTTTCACATTTCAGCATACAGGTGTACGGTTCTTAGCCAAACTAGTACTGTTTTTGTTTTCAAAAATAACAAACCAATTTTGAAAGAAAGAAGAGACATTCTTTTTACATAATGATAATCTATGTTTGTTGAATTGATTTGTCATTAGATAGTAGTTTTCGTTGGAGAAGTTAAGAGCTGTGTTTGTAAATTCGATGTATAAATGTATTTGGAAACAGAATGACACACACAATTGAGGTAAAATAATACCAAAATAGTACTTCTCAGGTATTCCCAGGCCTCCCAAATAACAAGTTTTCTTATTCGAGATATATTTTGCTTAGGTATTTTACCTCTTAATCTGAGCTCTTTAATACCAAACCAGTAATCAAGATCAAAAATTAGGTATTCATATGTTATTTACTTCTGCTTGGGTAACCATGTCAAAAAGTCATATAGTATAAATACTACTGAGCGATTACGATTATTGACGGAAGCAAGCAACCTTCGAAACCGTCGAGAGTGGTGTTCCACTCTCCTAAAACAAATTCAATTGAAGTAAGTTGCGACTTGACCCATTTCTTAAACTTCAATGAACAACAAATGCGGAAAAATCAAGAACAAATTGTTTTACAATTTTTCTAAAAAAATTTAAGCTATCGGTTGTAATTCCTCGATATTTTCCCCCATTATCATGGGCATTTTAGCCTCTGGGCACCTCCCAAGCAACACAAAACTTCCAGATTTGGTTATGGTGACTTAATTGAGTAGCATTGGAGTAACATCAACTGTATTGCAACAACTGTGATGCATAGGACTTGTTTTGCGCAAAGTTCAAATACCAGGACGTGCCAGCTGTTGGTGAATAAAGAGAACAATTTTTTTCAGGCTGGGCCACTTCTGATTGATCCAACTGAAGAAATCTCACTTTTAAAATAGCATGCAAGAGGGTACATTGCTGGTTTTTTTTTGCAGTGTTGATAAAAGTCAATGTTTTTTTGTTTCATCTATGCGCAAAAATTAGAATGCGGCAAACGTAGGTGCAGGAAACTTGAGTTGCAAGAAATATCATTTTCCAAGCTCTTTTCCAACAACAGAATAACAAAGTTACTTTCGAAACATTTGAAAAAGATTTGAAAAGCTATGAAAATTTAAATTAACACTTCACTACTTGAAGAAATAAAAGAAAAACTTAAACACTTTTTAAATACTCTAAATTCTTCTTTTTCAAAAAACAAACTTATCCATTGATCGATATGGCCTATTTTGTCTGCTGCGTAGAGACTTTTTTCAGTGCCAAGTACTTTTCCTTGTTTTCAAAACATTTGAAGTTTTTAAAGCTTAATTAGTTTTGAGGCAACTGTTACTTTCGAAACATTGATCTCTTATCTAATTTTAATATGTTTACTTATTCTAAATTCACTATAAAAATATCGGCGTGTTATGAAAACCTTTTTTACGGATTTTTCCGAATTTTTTCAACCCATTTCTGATGACCCCTCAATTGTCATAGATTTGTGTAAACATTTACCAGTAATTATACCTATTATTTCTGGTTTTCTAAAATTTGAAACATTACAGTGGAGCAATATTTCAACAGCAGACCAGTCAAAAATCATTGATACTCAGACCAGTATCCAAACCAAACCATTTGGTTGTTCTATGCATTGTGGCGAAACTGAACAAATTGAAGAATCATGCTGTTGGATTTAACAACGGCTGAGAAATAGCGATAATTCTCGACCGGTTTTATAAAAGACGTATCTGAGTTGGTAAACAAAGAGGGGGAGTAAGATTCAAACGTTTAATTTTCGAAATTCTTGGCACTTTCATGCAAACTCACATCCACTCAAGGAATAAAATTTCCTTAACATGATGGCGATGATAGTTTCAAGAAAATTAAGTTTGAATCTTACTTCCCCTTTTTGTTTACATAGTCAAATACGTCTTTTTGAAAAAATACTCGAGAATTTATGAAAATATGAAAATGAACCCCCTGACGAAGTTCATTTATTACTCAATAACTATTTGGAAGTAACAAGTAAATAACTGTGTTTTTTTCTGCTGATAAACTTGAAAATTACATGTATTTAAATAAGTTACTCTAACGAGGAATTTATTTGAACATGCTGCAACTTAGCAATGATTTACGATCAGAGAGGTGAAAAGATTATCACTATGAGTTTTCAGTTTTTTGGAATTCTTGAATAACTACGAAACAAAAAGGGCGTAAGGTCTGGTTTACTTAGAATCCGGACACAATCAGCCAGTTGTTTTTGTGATTGATTTGACGTGATGAAAATGGAAGTTCCGTCAGCATGAAGGTATTTTATTGTTCTTCCATGAAGGATAAAAAATTAACATTTTCATCTGTGGCGCTCGGATAAGCTCGCGGACTTTTGTCGTTCCCGCCATAAATTGCACTTTTTTTACAGCACCGAACCATCTAGGCTTAGAGTACTGAGTCGTCTTGCTAGTTTGCGCCACATTACGGTTGCTAATTGCTAATACATGCTGATTCGGCGGAATTGCTAGCAGTTGGATGAATGTCCTCATCGACGAATTTCACTCCATTATCATGGTTCGATTATAGCACCGCCCGGCTGTAGTGGTAACTTGCCGAATATGACCAGGGCTTCATCGGATCAGTGTGAGTCTTAAGGCTAAACTAGAGAGAGTCCTGCATATGATTTATAGGTTAGGTTAACTATCACTTCGCGATTTTCAGACTACAATTATGAACAAAAACAGGACAAACAAGTCTCTAATTGCTGAAGTCCTTATATTGAGATTTCAGTTGAGTTGTCTTCGCGATAGGACTTGATCCCGTATGTCCTTAACGAAAAGTAGTGTGCATACATTTTTTTCGCTATCTTTGCTTGCACGATCGAGTCCATGTTTTTGAACCCGTAATGAGAGTTGTCGTGTTGCAGTCCGATCACGCATACTTGTCCTGCCACCAGCCAGAATCTTGGCATGCTCTTCACATGAGAAACCATGTTTTTCACAGACAACTATCGTATAACTTCCCATAAAGGTTCTGGACGTACAGTAGTATAGATAAAATCCATATTTTGACTATTTCTGCACAACTTTGGTAGGCATTATTTTGACCTTAGACTGCAACATTTATTAAATAATCACAAAAACTCTTTCAAGCCTGCCATCTTACCAAAAGCACGTACCCAGGCATCAGTGACCAGAGAGATAGCTTAGTGTTTTCAGCAAAATTGTTTGTGGCAAGAATTATCTACAACTTAGCCGAAGACATTAACTTGTTCATTCATTTAAAAATTCAAGTCGGTAGTGGCGCCTCGTGTGAAGCTGTGCGAACTACGATTTGTCACCTTAAATGTGTATACTTCTTTGAAAATTTTCATCTTGAAGATATCAAATGTAAGAATCTTTACTGTTATTGTAAAAGTTCATGTTTTTGACATGCTTTCGTCCACAGTCAACAGGTAATTATTGTGGCGCCACCTATATCTCACAATAACAACTTTCACGGTACAAAGTGAGGATCAATTTCCTTGCCTCGTCTTTGAGTTCATCTTAATAGACGACGAAACTTTCACGATTTGAACCACAAAACAAATCACTGTCAAAAGATTCCAATTACGACGATTACATTTACAAATACGACTGACCTGCTGCGAAATGTTAAGGCCGATAATTAGGAGAATAGTGCATTTACCATCACTGATTTCGACGACGTTGCTATTGATACTAAAGTGTCCAGATTCTAAACAGTCCTGATATACACAGAGTGTTCAACAAAGAAATTTCAAAACGGATAAAAATTTTTGAAGAGCATTGACATGATGAGCAATTGATAAAAGTAGAAAAATTCAAACTTTTCCTTACGTTAAAATTGTTTAAATATTATGGATAAAGAACAGACACTGGTCTTGTAAATCAGTTTAGCTCGACGATGAAGCAACAGAGAACGTAGACACACCATGAAAGTTTAGTAGGTCAGATTTCAAGGTCCAGTTCCTAATTTTGATGTTGTTAAGAAACATTTCTTGACTACCTGGACATAGTGTATAGTTGAACTTATCACAAATTCAGACTAATTCGAAATTAAAAATGGTATCGAGGGCTCTTAGTTAATAGCTTGAATAGCAAGTAAATCGTGAGCATTTATTGATGAACTGACAGTAAGCTGTTTGTGATGAACAACAAATACTCAAAACTACTTCATATCAGACTCAAATCGAAGTTGCTTTCCTCTCATGACAGCATAGGTGAAGCCACATTTCTGTTGCTGTACCCATATGTTTGAGGTATAGGATTGAATACTACAATGGCCTGTTCGCTAATTGTTGGCCAATCATGTTGAATAAGTTTAATTTATCTGTGATCTCATATAACTAACGATTTGGCACGATACTTAACACTATGGTTAATCAATTACGTAAAACAATTAAATCTTCAGACCGAGAAGACGTCCTCCGAAGTCTTGATAGTTTGTGTCTGGGGAAACTACTGGTCATTTCTGAAAAATCCGCAATGGATGATCTGTTGTGCTTTAAAATTCTAAGTATACGAGAAGTAAAATAAAATTTTTGTAAAACTTTTTTATGCAAAAGTGCGCAACGAGCTACACGTACCAATTGCCCGAGAACGAGGTTGCAAACCATAATTATTAGCGTGGTTCAAAATATCGTTTCTGCTCCACCTCACTCAATCGTTTCCAAATAACTCTTCTCCCAAAATTTGAGCTCAAACTCTACTAGGTATATTACGAAAACACTTTTTGTCAGTATTAGGGGAACTATCTCCATACTCTCAAATCAGCAGGATAACAAGAGTAAACGAGATTCGTCCTCTTAAAAAATGCGTACCATTTTACTCTACACACAGAAACAAAAGCGTTCTCAAAAATAAAAACGGACATAATTTGTAGAATTTTCACCTAAAAACGTTAATTTGTTCCCTATTATGTGGTAGAGTTCACGGCGTAGTTTTGTTTGATCTAGAATTCATGACTGCAGCTAAGGGATGTGGGCATGATTTTTTTTTCCGTGCATAAAATTAATTAAATTATTATCTCTTCTAGTGAACACAGAAACAAACCAGTTCCTGTTTTTAAGAATTCATGATTTCATGGTTAAAGTAGAGATGCTAAAAGGAACCTAAAATTGTGTTACTAGCTTTACCAATCAATCATTACCCGACCAAAAGGGAACAACAAAATTATTTCAGGTTTTTTTATTCAGTTACGCTGCTTTTATAACAGGGGTTGTTAGAATTTAGATCGCGGATGTTGTTAAAATAACTGATATTCTTACAAAAGATCCTCTAGAGGTAACAAAATTCTAGCAAACTATGATATACGTATAACATAAACAAAACAAACTTTGTAACAGGTTTGTTACGATGTAGCAAAATCATATCAGCTTGTGTTAAATTTAATTTACTTCTTTACGCAGCTTGTGCCTCCCAGGGCATTATATCATAGTTTGATATAAGTATGTTTTACAATTATCCAGATGAAAATGTTTCAAGCAAATTTATATCATAATCAATTAGCTGTAACAAGGTTTGTTATAATTTTGTAAGTTTTATGTTTTACGCTCCTGGTCGGGTAGTTCATGAATAATAGAAGCGTAGTAAGATTATCTATCACAGTTTTTCCTATCAACACGAATTCAAATCTTGGCGTTGAATTAAGTTATTTGGTGTTTACCTTTAATGTCAATAAAAAGGTAAGCTAGATTCAGGAATCTAGATCATGTCTTTAACCTAAATGATTCATGTTTTCATACCTTGCCACTGGGGCAAAAATAAACAGTTTATCATAACATTAATATTGATCATGGTGTATATTCATAACAATACATCGTATTGAATACATCATGTTGATGACACAAACCATCATATTGATGAAATTAGGACCGGGTTTTCTCGATTTGCAACACATTATTTTTCGTGTATCGGAATACCAATTCAGACTTGTTACCTCCTAATTTATCATTAAAGAATACCTCAAAATCAAGGAAAAATGTACGCTCTGATCTGCTCAATTTAAAAACAGTCATAGTCATGTGATATGATGTCATTTGATATACTTAACTACATTCGGTCATATTCTGAGCACCCACGAAGAAAATCAATACCACAACCACACTTGCGAAAGACGAACATGCTGCGAAAACCATCACGAAAATGACTCGGATTTCCCCTAGGGATCATTCGTCAAATAATTCCCGAAATTATCTACCATAAAATATCATCATTCCATCATATGCCACTCTAAACACGGCGTAATTCTATCACAAATCCCCTCATGCATAACATCAAACCTCATAGAATTAAATCCACTTTCCGTTCTTTTCCCCTCCCCATCTCTTACAGCCCGCAAGAAAGACAAGGGTGGTCTGGGAATCGTCATGATGATGGGAGTGATGATGAGCAAAGTGCTCGGTGCGCTCGGATTCGGTGGAGTGGCCATGCTCGCGATGAAGGCTCTCGGTGTCTCGATGATGGCGCTGCTGCTGTCCACTATTCTGGGTCTGAAGAAACTCACCGAGGGCGGCGGGGACCACAAGGGCCGCCAGAACGATGCGGACATCCAGGTATTTTCCAGCGATCCAATCAAAATCCCGCACGGCGGAGACTACGATAGACACTTCAACGCAGCCGGCGAAACGAGACACCGACGGTCGCCGAATTCGGCCTACCGAGGATGGACCGGAGCACAGCAGAAGGAATGAATGATTTTGTAGGTTTCCCTTTTCCAGTGGTTTTATTATTCATTCATGTTGTATTCCAACGATGATCAATGGTTATTTATTCTATTTATTAAACGGAAGTCAAAATCGAAAAGTATGCATGGTAGTTTTATTTTAAATCAAATGAATGCGAGGATTTGCTAGATATCACAATCCAGGGGGTCCAAGAAAATATCATTATTACCATCTGCATACGAAAGCAGCACAGCTCCAGAGTAATTGTACTTGCCGACTCATGGAAATGCATAATTTTAAGCTGCTGAAAATCTTCCATTTCGAATGTTAATTAGTTACCTTGTCACAGGCACGTACACGTGGCACAAAACGAAATAATAAGTAGGTTTGTGCGTTTTAATTTTGAATAGCAGAGTCAGCGTTCTCCCGGCAAAATATGTGAAATTATCCCATGATGACAGTAATTGGTCATTATTTCACAATGTGTCTACAAAGGGGGTATGCTGTTAATGGTATTATCCTCAGAATAAACCCCGATCAATTCGATATGAACACAAAGTGATTATATACTGAAGAATATACAATGTTCATCATTTTTAAAATAGCCCGCATTGTGGCATACAGACGAAGAGTAAGAAAACATAATTAAAAGTAAATATATGAGCTGGAGCTTACCGTTGCCACACAACGTTTCCATATAGATAATGGCTTTAAACGACGTTACAGACGAGATAATTAGCATCAAGGAATCCTTGTTGGAGGCGACTTTTATTTATTGTTGTACAGATTGGGCTAAAGGAGTTCATTTTTTTTAACTGATAACATACTTTTCGATGGACCAAGGAACAAGTCGTCACTTTGGAGAAAAGCTATTATTGAACTCAGGGTGTATGTAAGCTAATAACTTATTTAATCTACTTTATCACACTTGTCAAACTCACTGTTATATCTTAGAAAATCTATAATTTTGAAACCAATCATATCTCCTAATCCTAGTTCAATTTGTTTTACATGCGTAATTTGGTCTGTTAACGGATGTCCAACAAAAAATGAGAATGATTGCAATACCTTTCTGTAATTAAAGAAAACGCTTAATTTTTTTTCTCTCCAAGTGCTGTCCGTTCAATCGAAGATGGCGTCGAAACAGCAAGCACTCCGCGAGCGTGTTGTACGGTTTTACGAACACATGGTCACTTTCGAGACGAAAACGTGCCCGTGAGTACAGTTTTCCTGATCCTGGCATTCCTGAGCGTGAAGTGGAAGGCCGGTAGTGGCCGTCCGGTGAAGATAATGACAAAAAAGAAGAAGGAAGCGTTGAAAAAGCTGTTCGACAACATGGACGGAATGAGTTTGCGTGACGCCGGCCGAAAATATCACTGCTCCCATACCTTGATTCACCGAACCCTCAAGATGGAGGACATCATCTGTCGGAAAAAGATTTGGTCCCCCGAGTACACGGACGAGCAGATAGCGACCGTGAAATCGCAGTGCCGGTGGATGACGAAGAACTACCATGGGACGTCGTTCGCGCTGGATGACGAAAGTTATTTCCCGCTCTCGAAGATCCACATTCCAAGAAATGACAGCCACTATTCCAGCGACAAGTCGGCCACACCCCCGAAGTAAAATATAAGTTTAAGCATAAATCTGAAAAAAGGAATGCTGTACATCGCCATACCGGACAGAGGGATTTCAAAGCCGTGGTTCAAGCCAAGCGGTCTGGCCATCAATCAACAAGTGTACCAGGAGGATTGTCTTGAGAAAATTCTTCTGCCATTTTGGCCGGACAAGGTGTCTTCCCATTGCGTCAAGAAGACGCTGGAGTATCTTGAGCAGAAAAAGTTACCGTTCGTTCCGAAAGAAAGGAACCCGACCAACTTGCCCTAGTTCCGTCTCATTGAGAATTTTTTCGGATCCCTCGGTGCCCTAGTGTACAAAAAGAATTGGCGGGCCAAGAATACAAATGCATGACATAATTAGTGGACCTTCCCTTATGTGTTAATGTAGGGCCCAAATTTATGGTACGGCCTATCTGCTACTATCTCATCTCACATTTCAACACGACTTTGGGTAGAGGTAGATTAAATCCACATAATTTTAGAACAGTATTGTAGTATTTTTCATTTAAATAAATATATACACTATTATATAGATAATTGAAGCACTCTGGATGGGAAGAGTGGGAATGCCAACTCCCCATTGCTAACAGTTTGTGAATAGAGGGCGGGCTCTTCTCCCCGCCCTACAGTGGGATGAATTAAACAAAAGTAGGACATGGGTATTTGCGGTGAATCTATTAGGTGTGGCCTATTTATGTCTTCTGCATTGTTTCTACATTTTTGGAGTATTTTATTTTTGTGTTTACAAATTTGATTGAAGGGATGTATACACGTAGATAAAATAAAAATAACTTTTTTATTTCTTGCTCAAACCGATAACCATGTATAAGACATTGTAGATTAGAACATTGTAGATGTATAAGACATTGTAGAGGTAGAAAATAACAACTTTCTATCTCTTAACTGGACGAAGTTGTAGGGTGAACAAGGAATGAAAAATGTAATACCTCCTTAATACTCGTTTTTTTATCATAACTTTTTTATTTGAATTTTCTCATTTTTTAAATGTTCTACAGAGTTTAAGGTACTTAAAAAATACACTTTTTTGTAGAAGACAACGTATCATTATCTCTTCATTCAAAGGATTTACGTCGGTTTTAATGAATTTTTTGAGCCATCTTCGAGAATGCGTAGATTACAGGTTAGCAGGTATTAGCAGCTAAATTTAACGTTAATTTATTCAGCAACTAAGTTTTTCGTTATGTTATAAGCTTCATTATCTAATAAATTGGCCTGTTTTGTACATTAATAGCAAGTCTAAATATTTATTCAAAAAAATTAAAAAACCACTCTATATGCAACATATAGAATAAAAAACTTTTTTGAAAACTTGTTGAGTGCCCTCTTGGACCCCCTTATAATGTGTACATCATTTTGAAGGGTACCAGTTGTTGAATAAATTAACGTTATCCTTCTCCTGTAGGTCTACTGTGGTACAAACCTATGCGTTTTTTTTAACATTTTGAATTCAAATTTGGATATAAGCCTGAGATAGATCTCCCCGTTTACAGTCCCGGTAGTCATGAGCGGCGCACTCGTTTGCCACATGAGCAGATCGTTTGCCAAATCATGTATTTCTTGGCAAACTTTGAAAGTTTCTGCCCCCTTTCTTCCTCCGGAACATCAAACTTGTGCTGGACAGCCAAGAAAAGTAGCCCCGGAAGCTGCCGGAAGTTTGCATTGCCGTAAGTCTCATCATCCATGATGAAAAAATGAGGCTTCGTCAGCATCTGGGTGTATGGTTTCCGGGCCCGTGGCTTTTCCACCGTAATTTGCCTTTCGTTACGATTTGGAGCCTTCTGCACTTTGTACGTATGCAGTCTTTCCTGGTCCTTGGATTAAACTTTTTCGCCACATCCCTGACCGAAGCATAGGGATTCCGCTTCAACGCTTTCACGACATTCTTGTGATCCTGAACATCCATTCTGATCGCACTTCTCCTTCCGTTCGATGCTCAGAGTTTCGTAGTAATGGTTGATCACACGACTCATCGTTGAATCCGCGATTCCGAGTTATTTTCGAATGTCCCGGTTAGGGAGTTGAAGATATTCCATGTGCTTGTGCAAAATCAATTGGTTTTTGGGTGACGCCATTTTCCAATTTTTGAAAAACTGACCGCGATGAAAATACAACAAAACAAAAAACACACTAAACTACTTCTACTCAGATTTTCAAGAGAAAATACCCAATGAGTAATTTCCTACAGCGTGATGCTGTTTGAATTATGTTTTAACGCATTTATCACAAGCTCAAACCTACTAGCTTCAGCCTTAAGACCGATGTCCGTTTCTGCCATCGTTACGAAGTTACGTGCTATCCCAGTTCTTTGAATCACACCCTACAATGCAATATAAAATAGCAAACGTGACAGTTCGGCACCTTTCCATAATTCGAAGAAAATCACGAGTGTTTCTGAGAGTCGGAGTCCTTTAAATGTATTTCACTTCCAACTGTTTTTTTTTTTAGTTTTCTTGAGGTTTCTCTTTACGATTGCCCAGTATTTTTCAATTGGGCGCAGTTCCGGCGAGTTTGGAGGAATTGACTTCCAAGTCGAGTTATTAGTACGAGACACTGAAGAAGTCTGCACATTGTAGACGAAATACGCGTATCTGTCAAGATAAGCGAAGGTAATTGGAATTAAATGGAAAATACTAATTTTTCTTCTCAATTCGAGTTTGGAGGGTTTTTCTCCTTAAGTGCGATTTGCACACTATTGGCGATATACCATTTCTAAGCAATTTCTCCGTAGTGGCAAGAAGCGAGGGCTGACCAAAACAGCACGGAACAACTATGTTTCTTCAAGAAAGGCAATAAGCGTTTTTCATAGCATTCCTTTACATAAATATCTTGTTTGACAGTGCCAGTAGTCACGAAACTTTTGTTTTTTAGCCCACAAGTGCAAATTTCCTGACGAACTAACTATTGCTTTGACAACTTTGACATTCCTTTCTGCTTACTTACCTTTCCTTATCCGGTAACCTTTTAAAACTCTTTACCTGGAAGCTGCTTGAAATCAGGCTTGACGTATGTTTTATCGTCCATTACGACGCTATCAAACTTGGTCAACAAACTCGTGTACAAATTGCGCGCTCTTCCTTTGGCTGTTGTGTTATGTTTATCATCTCAATTTGGTATCACTGTAACCTTTTATCTTGACAGTCCGTCTCGTTTCTTTTCTCTTCACACTGTTGTGTTGAAGTTCTCCAATTTGTTTCCAATATCTTTGATGGAAAGGTTGGGATTGAAATTGAAAATGCTGGCCACCATTCTTCCGGTCGCTGCGGCTTCCTGATTTCGGTTTCCTCCTGATCTCGGCTTCCTGAGAGTCTTCAGACATTCTCCGAGCAGTTTTATAACATTCGTTACGGCTGATTGGGCAATATTTTGCCAAGTCGGCATAGGAACAGTTTGGATTTTGCTAATTCGCTTGCAAAAATTTGAAACGTTGCTCTTCTTGCTTTGATGCCATTATGACAACTGAATAGAAAATGGCCAAAACAAAATAGAATCAACATTTCATGAGCATACACTTACAAAATGAGGAGTGTTCAAGTTATTTAATTGCATAAATAAAAAACTACGTCATATTTGAGTCGATCAAGTTGTGACTGTTTCATCTTTTACCTCTCCAGTCATCTTCAGTCTCTTCCGTTGATAGGGCTGCTTCTAGCTGTTGCGCGTATTCCTGGGCAACTCCGGTTTCCCGTAGTAGCTCAATGTTAGGTCGTGGCGTCCGAGTTCGAAGCGTGTTGTACACCGTCGAGAGTTTTGAGCGCATAAATGCAGTATCTATCAAACACAATAACAGACCATCATCATTATTATGAATAAATATGAATATGAATATGAATAAATATGAATAAGACACAAACATACACAGTACACTGACGAAAACTCAACATAGACAACAACAAACACTCTACATGAAAGCAAATCCATTTTATTAAAACTATTTGAATCATCACGATAAAAACAGTGACCAAATGAACACCACAACCTAAGAACGTCTGTGTGTTGATTTAAGGTAGAAGCACCATAGGAACGAATTTTACCTATAAAAGGGACCTATAAATTTTACCTATAAAAGTAAGAGCCTGCTACCACTGCGATACCCAAAAAAAAAACACACATTAAATTTGACATTAAGCGACATTTTTTTTAAATTAATCGAAAATTGTCCTTTGGTACACTACAAATGATACAATCCACTTGAATAAGTTTATTATATTGCTTCTAATGGTGTTTCCTAAGCGGGCCCTCCGCGTCCTTTCTTGAATATACATGCTCTTCATCATCATCATCATTCAGTTACACTTTTCTGAGACTATGTGCTGCATTTTGAACAGTCAGATTATTACTCTGATCATAACATTCACCCCTTTCGAAAATAGTGCAATTACATTCAGTTCAGTTCAGTTATTATACCATGAGCAAACCAGGTACTTGATTGTCCATTCCACAAAACAAACGGATGCATAACAACAAAAGTTGCCACGAAAATGAAAAGTGTACTTTTCGTCTTTTTCCTTAGATTGAAAGTAAGGAGTGTAAGAGTGAATGGCGGCACAACCCGCCAATATCACACCTGATGTTAGTACCTTTATATACACGTTTTATATAAAGTGAGATACTTTTAGGACTGGTCTAGTTCTTGGTCTCACATGCATGTTTATAGCTTAAGATAAGCCTTCTCTCCGTCGACAAGGTGGACAATTTAACCCACAAGAGGGATGACTTTAATTCAAAAAACTAATAAAGCAAAGATAACCGTTAAAGAGAAAAATTGTTCTATGGTCTCAAGGTCACTGGCATCCCTAAGCGGACCCTCCGCGTCCTACTTCTTTATCAAAACCTTAGCCCTTAATTGCTTTTCAGCTTCTGGCCTTTACGATGACCCTTGTTCATGTTAATGAAACAAACAATAAGATTATTAATGATGCCAACTGTACAGGTGTATTTGACGACTAATCAATGACAATTAGAGAATCAACAACAATGAAAGAATTGTCAAGCAAATGAAAAGTACACTTTTAGGCGTTTCCCTAAATTATTGGTATCAGGTATTTGTAGCTTATTACTAGCTTCGTCTAAGGGTGAATTGCTGCTAAACCCGCCAGTATCACATCTCTTTCAGTGCCTTTAAATAAACATACTACGACGTGGCAATATAAAGAAAGTAGATTGTTATACTACCACTTCCTGATTATGTTCTTGGTCTCCCATGCGGACGTATGCATGAGATTAGTCCTCTCACCTATGATAAGGTGATAACCATTATCTTCGAGAGGGATAAAATGTCAAATTTAGTATTTCATTCCAAATTTGAAATGTCAATTGCTAAACGTATCATGAAAAATGCCAAATGCAAAACGTTAAATTTCAAATGTCAAGTGCCAAATGCTATGGATAGAATTGACAAATGCAAAACGTTACATGCTAAAACTGGAAAGTCAAGTGTAAAATATCAAATGCCTAAAGATACATGTAAATATCAAACGCAAATTGTCAAATGTCAATAGCAAATGTCAAATGTCAATAGCAAATTTCCAAACTTTACCTGGCATTTGGCCAAATGCCAAAAATCGAATGTCAAGTAGCAAACGTCATATGTAAAATAACAAGTATCATACCAAACAACATATGCTTTATATTACGTGATGATTTTCAACAGCCAAACGGCTTAAAATGTCATATCAATAGGCAGATATGATTACAAATTACATAAGGCGAATGACAAATGCCAATTATCAAATGACAAATGACAAATGTCATTTGACAAATATTGAACGACGTTTGTCTAAACGTCAAATGATAAAAGATAAATGACAAATGTCAAATAACAAATATCGAATGCCCTTATGAATAAACTTACTCAAGATAGTATAAAAGACCTTATGGGAATGTTGAATGTTCTGACAAAAGGTTAGACTTTTTCCGAAAGTTTTGCCACGTTCACTAATGTTTCTCCAGCTCCTTACAATATTGAAAGAATTTATTTTTGAGTGAATAGTCAGTTTGGGTTGGATTTTCTTTATCAACAATTAGCTCTGTGCTGCGCCACATGTGAGTAAAGACGACTCAAGTAACTCATGTGAGGTGATTCTTCATTTCAATTTCAATCAGATATCCTCACCAGAAAACGAAGCTAAGACAACAGATGACACTAAAAAGATTGTGATTTAACGTGAGCGAAACACTTGGAAGAGAGCGGTTTTTGGGGTAAAAGGTCTCTGTGTTTTGGTTGGATTCCCAGATTTTGATTTAATCATCTATTAAATGAATCATCTGCGAATTTTTAATGACAGGTGATGGACCGATCCTTTTATTAAGGAGATCAAAAGCCAATTATAGAGAATAGGCTTTCGTCAATAAGACTTCCTAGCTATTCCTAGCATATTATAAAGGTCTGCAAAATTCAATGCTAGGGAATAATTTGATGTATATTTTTGTTATATTTTTCTGATCGGGAACCTTAAGCGAAGAAAGTCCCTCACCGTTACTTCCATCGTTTTGTTACGCTAGAATCTACAATAAGTAGATAAAATGTCCAACCATTACCGTTTGACAGAATCTTCCAACTTACCACTTCAAACATTGAATGTTTCAATACTTATGCATCACAATGATCATGTACACGATGTGGAATGCACTTTTTAGCTTCAGCATTATTGTTAATTTTGTTTCATTGTCTAAATCTCCGCAATTCTTAAATTTGAGGGATTGAATCGGGAGGGCTTAAAATCATTCTGTCGATCATTAGTGCTTGTGAGGGAACGTCCATTAATTAACAGTGACTTGTCACGTTTTTTGTATGGACTCCCTCCTTACTTCGTGACCTAATTAATGGACCTTCCCTAATCAACCTTGAACTGAATTGAGCTTGACTATCTGCGAGATTATCATTGCTGAAACTTAGTTATCATAAAATAAACTCGTTTGCAGTGATTTTTTCCATCAAATTCAGAGCATTTAGTACACTTATCTTTATCCAACGACTATTGCTGCAGCGTTATTAAGATTGCTACCAAAACCCTGAGGTTGCGACTTTCACACCCGATCCACTTCACCTTAATTCGTTAGTGCCTTCACCACCAAGAGAACACTACTGCAGTATAGAATACAATCACAATAAAGGCGAAAACTGTTGATTGTTTCATCCGAAAGTCGAAAGACAATTCCACGAAAGCTTTTGTGCTAATGGCCGAGTTCAATAACGTTAATGATTATGACGGCGGGGATGAAGGAAAAATACGCAAAGCACGCTCTGATTGTTGAAGCAGCTTTTACTGGCACGTTGATGGCGCGCAGTAAAGCATACATTCGGGGTTCGAGGGGAGGAGCGAAAAGAGCAACAAACTGAGCTACTCGAGGTTGTCTGTTTCCCTTTTTCTCTTTTCGTTTGTGTCAGAGGAAAATCCGTCACTGAAAACTGGTGATTTGTTGTTAAATTTATCTACGTCTTTCAGACCAGAATTAAACCTTGTTGTAAATGATAGATACCTATCTCAATCTGAAAAGTATTGAACAAGATTTGCTTGTCTCCATGAAGATATAGACAAATGGAACCTTACTGTGTCGATTATGCTAGTCAATCACAACCAGCATTAAATATAGCGTACAAATAAGATTCCCCGTACAAACAAATGATGAAATATAGTTGTTGTCAATAAAAGTTCTTTTAAACAAATTATATGATAGCACCTTATGTTTCCGTAACCGTGCCTTAAGGGGACCCTCCCCTGGATTTGGGCAAAAATAAGGCAAAGTTTGTATTTTTTTTTGTGGGAGATTGAAAAGGCGTACGAACTTTCGGTTTTGACGAATCAATTTGATTATTTGATCAAAATTTCAAGGAGATAAAAAAATTGTGAAAATTCAAAATGGCGGTTACAAAATGGCGATTTACGTAAGCCTCTACGCGCAAAACATGGGGCGACAACTTCAAGCCTGCAGCCTCTTGTAGTGGACAGAAATCAAATCTAGTTATTGTTTCTGAAAAATAATGAAATATTCTACGAACTAAATTTCAAACAATTTAAACATAAACTCATTGCAAAGTGATCATTTGAACTGAAAAGTTTAATTTTCGGCTACTTTTTTTCATTTCAACCTTGAGTAAATTATAAATAACTAATTATTAATGCAAATTTTTAGTTCAAGCCGTACAAAAAATTATAACCTTTCAAACAGTTATTTGATGCTGGGAATCGGATAAATAGTTCAAGTCCGGTGCTTAAAGTTAGATTGAAAAACATGGTTTCGAGAAATCACCATTTTGTAGCCGCCATTTTGAATTTTCACAATATTTTGATTTCCTTGAAATTTTGAATGAAAATCAAATTTATTCGTCAAAACTGGAAGTTCGTACGCCTTTTCATCCTCCCACAAAAAAAAATACAAACTTTGCCTTATTTATGCCCAAATCCAGGGGAGGGTCCCCTTAAGATTGTTCATCAAATGACACATACACACACGAAAATTAATAAAAATTGTTTAGGTTGTTTGGGTCAAAGTGTCAAGGTTATCCACTTTAAAATTGCAACACATAATGAAATATGTTAAAACCCGTCTTTTACCCAATAATCTTGAAGATTTCTAAGTATCAAATAAATCATCATTTGCTAACCCAAGTAACAATTTTAATTTGTAAAAGCGTTCCTTCAAATTCACTAGTTTACAGCATTTTTGAACTCGATTAGGTGATGAACATTACCAATGCAAAATCATGCACTGAATTCAATACCGTGATCAGAAAAAAAATTAAGTAGAGCCAATTTTGAGATTGTGATTGGGATTGAGTGAATTGCGAAAGCAATAAGTTTGGAACGCTAAGAAAGAAGACACTCATTGTAGATAATTCGCGTCTTGAGTAAAGTTTCTCAGGGCATAACGAATCGTCTTTTGATATTCTATATTAGCTCCTGATCATGCTGCAAAGATGGCACTGCAGTCTATCTTTTCCAATTGAAGCTCTAAAGATTTGTCATACACGACAGAATTGTTTGAAACATAAAATATAGTCATTTGAAATTATCGGATTAGTTCCACCCTTTGCCGCAGAGATGGCGCTAGAGTCTATCTTTGTCAAATGAAGCTTGAGAATGTTTCCTTTTTCGGAAAGTTGTTGAGAGTATCATATAGTCGCTTGACATTATAAGATAAGTTCCAATTTGCAACGCAGAGATGGCGCTGAAGTCTTTCTTTAAGAAATGAGGCTCTAGATAGTTGCCGTCTTCAGCAAAGGGGTTGAGAATGTAAAATGAAGACATTTGAAATAATCACACAGTTTTCAGATCGTACCGCGATGGCGCTACAGTCTATCTATGCCAGATGATGCTCTAGAGGGTTGTTGTTATATTTAGTCTGCAATTTATCGAAACGTTGTTCAGTTTAGTTTATGCAGTAATTTGACATTATCAAATTAGTATCATATTGTTCAGTACGTTAAATGCATTGATTTGGCCTCATCTGATTAGTTCTATATTGTGCCACAAATATGAAGCAAAGACGACGACGACAAATTACATTCTAAGAAACTTTGCAGAAAATTGTAGCTTTCTAAAGTTTCATCTTGCAAAGACAGACTTCGGCGATATCTCAGTGGCAAGATGTGGAACCAATATGATAATTTCAAAAGACGAACAATGCTGAGAAACTTTGACCAAGACGACAACTCTCTAGAGCGCCATTTGGCTAAGATAAATAGTAGCGCCATCTCTGTGGCAAGATCTGGAACAAAATCTGATAACGACATAAGACAAAAACTGACATATTAAGAAACTCTGTCGAATATGAATAATAAGAATAACCGCCCAAACACAATGATAACGGAAACGGAACGGAAAAAGGCAATTCTGACAGTTGCTGAAAATGACTTCGATTTGTCCAATTAGAATCGGCTTGGATTTAGTTTGTTTTCTTTCCGACGAGCAGAAATACTCAGAATGGGCTTTACCGTTTTCCGTTAGCCTGACACAATGATAAGAATAGAATTAGAATCAGAATCAGAGCCATAATCAGAATCAGAACTGATCAGAATCAGAATCAGAATCAGAATCAGAATCAGAATCAGAATCAGAATCAGAATCAGAATCAGAATCAGAATCAGAATCAGAATCAGAATCAGAATCAGAATCAGAATCAGAATCAGAATCAGAATCAGAATCAGAATCAGAATCAGAATCAGAATCAGAATTAGAATCAGAATAAGAATCAGAATCAGAATCAGAATCAGAATCCAGAATCAGAATCAGAATCAGAATCAGAATCAGAATCAGAATCAGAATCAGAATCAGAATCAGAATGATCAGAATCAGAATCAGAATCAGAATCAGAATCAGAATCAGAATCAGAATCAGAATCAGAATCAGAATCAGAATCAGAATCAGAATCAGAATCAGAATCAGAATCAGAATCAGAATCAGAATCAGAATCAGAATCAGAATCAGAATCAGAATCAGAATCAGAATCAGAATCAGAATCAGAATCAGAATCAGAATCAGAATCAGAATCAGAATCAGAATCAGAATCAGAATCAGAATCAGAATCAGAATCAGAATCAGAATCAGAATCAGAATCAGAATCAGAATCAGAATCAGAATCAGAATCAGAATCAGAATCAGAATCAGAATCAGAATCAGAATCAGAATCAGAATCAGAATCAGAATCAGAATCAGAATCAGAATCAGAATCAGAATCAGAATCAGAATCAGAATCAGACTTTCAGCCGGTGGCAAAATATAAATAGGAATAGGAATAGGAATAGGAATAGGAATAGGAATAGGAATAGGAATAGGAATAGGAATAGGAATAGGAATAGGAATAGGAATAGGAATAGGAATAGGAATAGGAATAGGAATAGGAATAGGAATAGGAATAGGAATAGGAATAGGAATAGGAATAGGAATAGGAAGAGGAATAGGAATAGGAATAGGAATAGGAATAGGAATAGGAATAGGAATAGGAATAGGAATAGGAATAGGAATAGGAATAGGAATAGGAATAGGAATAGGAATAGGAATAGGAATAGGAATAGGAATAGGAATAGGAATAGGAATAGGAATAGGAATAGGAATAGGAAAAGGAATAGGAAGAGTCTGCCTCTGCTACGATATCCTGCTAGGTTCCAATCCAGCGCTTGTTTGCAGATTTCGTTTCCGCACCTTCGTGTTGTGTAGCCAACCCACCTCCACTTTCGTTTTAGAGTTTCCAATGATATCAGTTTCTGTTGACATCGACGATGGAACTCAGCATTTGAGATCCAATTGTGAGGGCACCAGAGCATCAGTTGATCAGTTGACCTTTCTAGTATCCTCCGCTAAAACGCACCACGTCTCGCTGGCGTATAACAGCACAGATGTGACGTTTGAGTTGAAATTTCGGATTTTGGTGCGTTGACTTATCTGGTTTTACCTCGATTTTTTTTTAAACTCGCAAAAGCAGCCCTAGCCTTTTTGATTTGTGCACCTATGTCGCTCGTGGTTCCACTGGCTGACACTATCTGGCTGCCAAGATATTGGAAACTATCAACTTTCTCCACAGCTTGCCCTGGTACCGTAAAATTGGAAGAATTGTCCGTGTTGACATCCAACAATTTAGTTTTGTTGAAGTTGATGGTGAGACCCGCCGCAGAGAAGCTTACCGCGAGATCGGTGAGCTTGCTCTGCATATCAGAGCGCCGTTGCGCTAACAATGCAAAGTCATCAGTCAAATCGAAGTCATTAGGGTGCTCCATAGTGATAGGCTGTCAAAGCAGCCCACGGTTTGGTACTCGGTCAATAGCATCTCCTATGATCTTGTTGATTACGGTGAAGAACAGCAGCGGTGATAATACACATCCTTGCCTAACACCAGCGACTAGCCTTATGGGGTTGACGATTTTATCTGGGACTCCTTTGCGTCTCAGGGCGCCCCACAAATTTTCGTGGTTGAGTCTGTCGATAGCTTTTTCGTAGTCAATGAATATCCAATAGAGGTACTCTTGG
>JASCZW010010895.1:0-34330 GCA_034211315.2 Aedes japonicus | reverse complement strand
CAGACGATTAAATGGTTAATTCATTAGTCTCGTCCTAGAGCAATACGTTTTTTTTTCAAAATCATTTTTCCTAAAATGGAAGAAGCAAAGCGATGTGGAGCACATTGTACGGCTCTAAGTGGTCTTTTGGAAGCTCTTGAACATCCGTAACATTTGATAACTCAGCAATTCGAAACCAAGACGATGAAGTGGATCTTAGGATTCTGCAGTATATAACTCGAATTCTTTAGTTCAAACGTAGATTCCCAAAATTTCAGCCCTCTGCACTATGGTACGAATGGACACATTCCGCGACAAAAATCGAGAACACGAAAACCCCTTACATTAGACAAATGATGTGCGATTTAATTGAAAAAATTAGATCTATTTTTTGGTAAAGGTAGTAACTAGGAATTGGTCTTTATCTGTAAATAATAAAAATTTCAACCTTTCTAAATCAAAGAATAAATCTTATGATTTAGAGGATTTTTTGCTTCTACAGAACTGTAGATGTTTTAATTTAATGAAACTTTGCTGAAAAATCTAACTTCTATCTTATAAACGTAAAGTTTTATAACAGTTTTTTCTGACTTTCCTTAGGGTGGGATTAAAAAAAACAGCTTTTTTGCTGTAATTTTTTTTATTTCAAATTGAATTTGAAAACTTTGCAGAGATGACTTTCAAGGTATAAAATGACGCACATTTTGAATGTACAATATAGTTAAGGAGTGTATCGAATATAAGCTATCCACATACATTTGCGTTGTACGCATGTATTTGTGATGGTTTTTATGCTCTGAACACTGCATGCTGTGCGTTTGACTGTCAGCTTTCTTTTGTTTACTTGTTTGTGCGGTTCAAATTCTGCGTTTTCAAAATGTCGCGTATTGAAAAGGAAGTGAAAATTAAGGTTATGGCTAAGTGAGAAGGGTATTACTATGCGAAAATTGGCGAAGCGGTTTTGGAATTCATCATGCAAGTGTTAAAACCATCATTAATAAGTTTGAGGAACACTATTCTTTGGATGAGCTACCAGGAAGAGGCAGAAAACCCAGTTCTTCCAGCCCGAAACTGGAGCAGAAAGTGGTATCTCTAATCATGAAGAACAAATCAATGTCAATACGTGATTTGGCCAAAAAAGCAGGAACGAGTGTCGGAATGATCCAGCGTATCAAGAGGCGAAACCACCTGAAGACCTACAAGAAGCAGAAAATCTCGAAACAAAGTGCAGAACAGAAGAAGCGAGCAGCAACAAGGGCCGGAAATTGTATTCGCGTCTTTTACGGCGTCCGGATGCATGCGTTTTGATGGACGATGAGACCTATGTAAAGGAGGACTCAAAAACCCTTCAGGTCCACAATACTTTACTGCCGTCGTTGGGGAGGATGTGAGCGATGCGGACAGGTCGATTCAAGTGGAGAAATTCGGTCGAAAGGTACTGGTATGGCAAGCAATATGTTCCTGTGGTTTGAAGTCAACCATTTTTACACTACCGGAACTATAAATGCGGAAATCTATCGATCTGAGTGTCTCCAGAAGAGATTGTTGCCTTTATATAAGAAGCATAGTACACCTCCACTGTTTTGGCCGGATTTAGCGTCGGCTCACTATGCCAAAACCACTCTCAATTGGCTTGCGGAAAAGGGTATAGATTTCGTTGAGAAAATATCAATCCGCAAATTGCCCTCAGCTTCGACCCATCGAACGTTACTGGGCAATCGTGAAGAGGGTCTTCAAGAAGACTGGTAAGGCAGCTGGGAACATGCAGGAGTTCAAAAAAATTTGGGCTCAAGCGTCAAAAAATGCGATGCAACACTTGTCGGAACTTGATGAAGAGCATTCGATCCAAAGTTCGAAAATTCGTGAAGGAATAACCTAAATTTCATCCGGTCTTCATTATGTTCAAGTTTAACCTCGTACAATAGAGGATCAATTTTTTGTATGAATAAAATATCGGTTTTCGACATAATTTGAAAAAAGTTTGTGGATAGCTTATTTTCGATACACTCCTTAATGATCATCCAAGAGCGTAAGAGCATTAATTTTTGTTAACTCATCTTCATTTATTTATTAACACTTATATCACAGACAAACAGACATACATAAAACATTTTGCACTACAAATCATCATCCGCTAACACACCAGTGCCATCTTTGACACTGTGCTGAATGGCGGTAGTGTGTTAGGATTAAACCGAAAAAAATCGAATATACGCGATATCTTTGGCGATACTACCAACTAAGAAACATTTGAATTGACCATTTCATGCGGCATCGATGAAAGAAACTGCAAGTGTAATGTCTGTTTGTTTGTGTTGACATATTCATTGACATATTGTTTACTCACATTTACTAATTGACTTTAATATATTTATCTTGCAATATTTACAATCAGCTATTTGCATGTGTTTATTTATATGGTAATATGCTAATGAAAAATATAAATTTTAATATGCTTATTATTGTAAATAAATGTAAATGTATTTTAGTAAAAATATAAATTTCAAAGAAGAATGTACATATTATGATGTAAATAAATGTAAGCAAACAAAGTTAAATGTGTCAACACAGACAAAAATACAAAACACTTCCAGTTTCTTAATCGATTACCCACAGAACGGTATATTCAAATGTTTCTCAGTTGATAGTATCGCCACAGGTAGTATGTATAGCCGATTTTCTTACGGTTGACGTTAACACACTACTGGCATCTGTTCAGCGTAATCATCTATCACAGTGTAATCAACAAATAACGTTAGTTTTTCTAATGACGATGATTTGTAGTGAAATGTTCTATGTTATGTCTGTTTGTCATGATCTAAATATTAATAAATAAATAAAGATGAGTTAATATAAAAAATAAAAAACATTTAAAAAAAAAACTATGATGCTGCTGATGATTTGTGTGGGGGAAGGGGGTGAGGTGTGGTAGACAAATAATTCTTCACCAAAAAACCTGATTGGTAGAACCTCTTATACAACATATTTAAAAAATATGGAAGGGGGGCGGTTGAGGTTTTGGCTAGGAAGAGGGGGCTTCCACCTCCACCTCTGATATATTACATTTGAACTGTTCCTAATATAAAAAATACACACATCCACAAAACTCGCCAGAGCTTCGACCAATAGAAATTCTGAGGCGATGTTGAAGGGCAAACTCCGGAAAATAAAGAAAGTCTTCACAACGACATGGATAAGAAGAATGAGTAGATGAAAGTATTGCAGAGGATTTCATTGGTGGCGTTACAGCCCTAGGTTCAGACATTGGCCCTGGGAGAGGAGGTTGAATAAACCGACTCGCGCAAAACTCATCAGCTAATACGTATATATTTATCCCCCAGAGTTCCAGTAAAACATCAGACTCTCTAATTTATTTAAAATATTTACAACTAGATACACCATAACAACGTTCACATTAAAAGAAATGAACACAAATTGCCAATTTTTCATGGGTTTACCTTCACCCGAACAGACAAAACTACCCACGCAGCATCAATCATAGTAACCCATGAGTCATAAGACAAAATTGGACAGCTCTATCAGTTGAACTCTAACCGTGATGGCAAAAACAGTGAAGCAACTCCGTTCAGAAATGTGCGCGTTCAAAGAACGGCACCTTATCAACTCGATTTTCCGGCGAATCGCGACGTGGCGATGGTGATGGACGACGAGACCTATCTCACCCTGGATGGCAACGACTGGCAGGGCACTTCGTATTTTACTTCTCCCACGAAGGAAGTGAGCCCCGAGGTAAAGAAGGTTCCCCAAGAAGGTGCTGCTATGGCTGACAATCAGCGAGATGGGGATGTCAAAGCCGCTCTTCTTTCGCTTCGGACTGGCCGTGAACGGGAAATTTATTCTACGAAATGCCGGCTGGAAGTTGCGTCGTTCATCAAGAAATACCTTATGGCGGAAGACACGGTATCCTGGCTGGAGCTGACGTCGACCCACTACTCGAAGCGATCGTTGGAGGAGATGAAGTGGCTGAATATCGATGTGGTACCCGGGTTGGCGAACCCGCCCAACGTCCCCCAGCTGCGTCCAATCGAGAATTTTTGGGCGAACCTAAAACGTAAGATCTGCTCCAAAAATTTTGTCGCGAAAATTGAGGAGGAATTGATAAATAAAACGAATGCCTACGCGCATGTTTTTGTCCGCCATGGTGAATGTTCCGGTTGGCTGCCGGAAGGCCTCTCGCAATGGCGAAGAATTTTTTTGCAAGTCGGCTTTAATAATGACCTTCCGTGGGAAATTAATCAAAAGCAATTATCTATCTAAGCGTATTTTTTCTATATCACCATCCGAAAACCCTTCTTTTTAATGCAGACGTTAATCAGTTGAACTTTGAAATTTTCCTTATATGATGATTATAAATGGTTTCTAGTATTATTTTACCAATTGAAAGAGGAAAGTCACCCAGGAAAAGACAGGGTACCAGGGCGCTTGAGTAGGGAAGTCACCTTACCTACCCTAGGGGCCAGATTCTGCTAGAGGCCCTGGCTAGGCAGGCTTAATGTAGACCTGGTCAACGTCGGTACCAAGAGTACCTACCATAGAAACGAAGCAGAGTCGACCATCAACGTGACGTTCGGCGGCTCTGGGCTGTCGAGCAACTGGTGGGTGGACGATGGCTACACACTTAGAAATTATGCATTTTTACACGAGACGCAATTTATGTTTGCAAAACTTGGGCGTACGCAAAGAAAGATTTCTTGTAAAATTATGTCTCTTGAAACTGAAACATAGGCAATTCAACAAAAGATTTGTTTGATTGAATGTATTTCTCATCTCTTTCTACCCATTCTCAGGTCTTGAAGAACGCTTGCATGTGTCCGTCTCCGGGAACAAACATTTTCACTGCCATTTTGGTAGTGTGAACATACTATAATGAACCACCTAGTGGTCACCATGGATCACTAGACGGTTTATTATATTATCTTGCAATACTAAGATTGTATCGAAAACAAACTGGCAGCACTTATGATGCGCTCACGAATACACGCGTAAGACTATCAATCTGAGTCTACCTATATTCGACGTGTTCGTCTGCCTGTGTTTACGAGGAACCACGAATCGAAAAGAGTTTTAGTGGTAAAAATGTGGTTTCAGAAAAAGTGTTTCTTGATGAAAAAACTAGCGAAATGTTTCGAAATTCATCATGACAGCGTGAAATCTATCATTTAAAAGTTTGAGAAACACTTTTCGTTTGATGAGCTGCAAAGATGAGGACTATTTAAAATCGAATCGAAAGGTTGTCAACCTCATTCTACGGAACGGATATATGTCGATTCGTGATTTGGCCAAAAAGACTGGTGCCTCCGTACGAATGGTGCAAAGAATCAAGAAACGCAAAGACCTGAAGACTTATGAGATGCAGAAAATAGCAAAACAAAGTGCTGAGCAAAAATCCAGGGCGAAACCAGAGCCAGAAAATTATATAGCTGCCTTTGCTTGATCATCTGCCCATGTTTTGATCGATGGTGAAACATATGTGAAAGAGGACTCCAGAACGCTTCCAGAACCGCAACTTTACACCGAAGTCATCGGTGAAGATGTGAGCATCAGTAGGTTTTTGTATGACAGGCAATATGTTTTGCGGCTCCAAATCATCAATATTCTACACTAAAGGTACGATCGATGCAGAAGTTTACCACACGAAGTGTTTGCAGAAAAGGATTCTTCTGTTGCGACAAAACTACTGTCCAAAACATCAGGAATGGAATAAAATCCAAAATCAGAAAAGTCTAGGAATATAGATGCTTTCATTAATGTTTTTGTTCATACCTAAACAGCAAGACTAGCATTAAGGACATACGGGATCAAGTCCTAATCACTTCGAACTTCGGCACAAACCTCAAATACAATTAGGACTTCAAGCGTGCAATTTTCAAGATTCGTTTGCTTCACTGGAGCATCCGTTGGTTAGCAAATTCAGCGTTGTCTGTTTTGTTTTGTTTGCAATTTCTAGTCTCAAAAACTGTGAAGTAATTATTAACTTAACCCATGAATCATATGGAAAAAGGACCTCAAGTTTCACTTGCTGCAGTTGTTTTTTTATTATTTCGACTATGAAAAAAACGTGTTGCCAGTTTCGTTTTAGATACAGTGCGGAGGAAATAGTGCCCACTCTATTCGCCGGAAATTGAGGGCATCATGCTTCGATAACGAAGTTTTTAAAGAGGCGCTTGAGCGATGCTTACTGAAACCCAGGACCCATGAGGACCCCGAACACGTAAGCGCTACTAACACGTGAGCGATGCAACCATGTCTAAGAAGATCAACCCTAGAAATAGGAGGTCGCCGGTGTTTTGATGGACAAAGTCGCTCGTTGACCTTTGTAGAATATGCCTCAGCGCAAGACGGAAGATGCAGAGAGCGCGGTCAGACACAAAAGAAACAGAGTGTCGAGGGGCACGACGAATAGAGAGATAAAGGCCAGCAAACGAGCTTGATTTGAGGGCTTGTGTTGGAAAGCCAATACAGATCCATGGGGTAACGCAAAGAGGGAAAAACCAAAATAGCGGCGACTCCAACTGAGCAATCAGTAGATTGACTGCAGGTGACTCTTTCTGAGCCCCAACCTGAGTCCCCAGCCTTCCACCGTCGTAGATTTGTCCCATGACCAGCGTTCCAGTATCCCAGATCCTAACGCTGTCATATGGGTGGACGGACGGATGACATTCGAACATTCCTTATCACGTGGATAGTGCCAACGGCACCGTTGAGGTCAAGGGCGAGGTGACGGTTACGAACGATTTACTCATCGTGATACCAAAGTCGCTCGGACGCGGCGGATAAGGTGCTTGATCGGGTAAACCTCAACAATCTGTAAAAGTACACGAAGGGTACAGGTGACCTTTCAAACAACCATGGTTTGGCTTCCTTAAGGACAAGTCAACGGTGGATGCCATATTATCCTTCACCAAGACGGTAGAAGAGTCCGCTATTGTGCAGTGGTCACCTAGGGTGTGTGGCTCTTGAGTACCTGTACAGGATTCTGAGAATCAATGCGGATGAATGTGCTCTGGCAAACTAATTACTGTGGTCAACAACAGAAAATAAGAACAACAGGGGACGATTAGAGCAGATAATTGCACCATCAACGATCTATGGCGAGCTTTCTTCAGTCAGCTGCGTCGACCACGCCTCGTGCCTCCTCTCCATTATTATATTGGCATAATCCCGAATGATTTCCAATCCCAATCTTTAAAGCTTCCGGGTCTGGCTTTTATACTCACAATGCAAAGGAACACCGTTGCCAAGCATTTCCGAACAAAGAGGGTGTCCAAATTCCTGAAGAAGTGTTGTTGTGTTCGGAAATCTAAAAGTTTCGTCTCTACCGGCACTATAAATAAGGATGTGTATGAGAAAGAATGTCTGCAAAAGCGGTTGCTACCGATTATCGGTAGCCACGACTCTCCAGCTTCGCTTTGGTTTGATTTGGCCTCTAGTCCCTATGCGAAATCCGTCCTGAAATGGTATAAGCTAGAAGAGGTCAAATACGTGCCAAAAATAGCAAATCCACCAAACTGTCCAGAACTTTGCCCAATAGAGAACTACTGGGTTAAGCGTAAGAAAATCGTACCGGTGATTTGAAGAGAAGATGAGAATCGTCCCGGCGGGCGTATCGGAGTATATCGTACGGAACCTGATGGCGGTGTAGCACAGGAAGTTGGATAATTTTACAGAAAGAAGGATTAACATCTTAATCGACTGTTTCTTATGTAGATATAACTCTATTATTGTGAAATGAACAATCGGTTTTGATGTAGAAAGAGATGTTCGCTCATCACCATGAGGCTCACAAGAGTGGACAGTAATGTTTGGTAGAAATGAAAGATATGAACATAAAAATATTTATCTATGCACTTCTGAATATTGTTTTCATGTACCTGCTTTTATTACCTACATTGGAGAAACTTTCTCCTTTTGGGTTTAATTTTGTACACTACGTCTTATTTTACTCAATTTTTTTTCAGCTCTGTTGAATTATGGGTAAATTTGTTTGCTCTATCATTTTGGTGTCCGAAATTCAATGTGGACAGGCTGTTTGATTTTGATTTTCCAACTTTACGACCCATTTTATTCAAAACTGGCTACTACCTTCTTGTCCATTTGGTGGGAGCATGCTTTTCGGTTTTTAGTATCTTGGAGAAGGTCGCGTACCGACAACGTTGGATTCTGCTGCCGTTCGTTCCAAAGGCGATTGCGTTCTTACACTTGATTCGATACCATTTTACTGAATGTAACAAGAATGTGAACATGATGTACCACGAATCGTTTCAGTAGTCATGTAATTGAAACGTTTCAGCGATCCGTGAAATAATTCAAAATGTACACTGGAAGAAAACTGTTTGAAATTTAACGTAGACAGGCGGTAGCGTTGAGGCAAAAACAAACTGACATGACGCATTGAACATTTTGATGTGTTAAACATCGTTGTGTAAATACTACTACCATCTGTTGCGGACACTGTGATGAGTCATGTCTCAAACAGATGGCGGCAGTGTGTAACCATTCAGCACAAAACAAAAAATCATGTGCGCCACAGGTGGCAGTGCTACCAACTATCAAACACTGGCATAAATTGATCGTCACATGATTTTTCGACGATTAAGTTATGAGAGTTGTGGCTGTTTAAGGTCTGTATCCACATTAATCCGGACATCTTCAAATCATTGTGACTTTTAAAATATTGCACGTAGGAATGAAAAATTTCACTATGGTATAGCTGTGAGTCTATGATGAAAAAGACTATGATTGATGTTTACATTTCATGTTTAGTATTCAAGATGCAAGAAAAATCAAGTTGCGTGAGCTAAATTTCTGTACGGGCGCTCACGAGAAACATTGGATTTGCCTAAATCCACTGTTCACAATGTGCTCAAATCATTTTTGGAACGTTTGACGGTGGAGAGGAAACCGAGAAATGACAAAAACATTGAACGCGCTGATCCTATCATTGAGCGAAAGGCGAAAAGGATATTAACGAAAACCCGAAATCTCTCTCCATTCGAACGGTGGCTCGTAAAATAAGGATGTCGCCTGGTTTTGTCCAGAAAATCAAAACAACGTTTGGGACTTGATTCGTATAAAGTAAAAACAGTTCCAAATCGCTACGACAAACAGAACTTGGCAGCAAAATCACGGGCTCGACGTTTGTACTGCGAATATTTGACGAAGTTTTCATGCGTCGTTATGGACGATGAAACTTATGTCCTGGAGGATTTCAAGCAGCTTCCAGGACTGGCTTTTTATTCAGCTATTGCCAAAAATGCTACAACTGAGCATTTCAGAACGAAGAAGGCATCAAAATTTCCCAAAAAATATCTTGTTCGATTTGGCATCATGTCACTATGCTAAAACTGTGATGGAGTGGTACCAAGTAAATCAAGTGAACATTGTACCAAAAACTTCAAACTCGACAAATTGCCCATAGCTACGACCAATCGAGAGATATTGGGCTCTGATGAAGCGGAAGCTTTCTGGAAAGAAGCAAGAAATCAAAGACATCAAACACTTCCAGCAAATTTGGACAGAGACGGCTTCTACGATTTCTGAAGAGTCTGTACAAACCCTAATGGACGGAGTTAAGCGCAAAGTTCGATAATGCTATGCAAATACCGAATAACTTTGTTTGTCTTCACGAATTGTTAAATACATCCCATGAATCTGAAATAAACAACTATGACGAAATATAATGCGATTTATGTTTTATTCATGTTTTGAGGTGTCCGGATTATTGCGGATACAGACCTTATCTAAAGTGGATTACGTTGAACTTGTGTTCAGCTTCTGGAATGACGCTGCACTTATTTGTGTTGGTATTCTAGATGACAACCACATCTGTCATCGGCCTCGTAAAACTTACGCGACTGAGCCAAATAAACGACCAAAATGTAAAAAAAGAACCACATCTGACATCGGTTGGCTCGACTTCCTTTTTAGTTTGGAGAAATTTACACTAGGCAGCGCTGCAGTTTGCTTGATTGCCAGTACTTGAACAGTTACACAGCAAATTGGTCAATTTTGGCCAAGATGATTTATGAAGACCTTGTGGTCACTTTCTGCTTGTCACCAAGGGGCAATATGTGGCCCACCAAGAGGGCCAGGACTTATAGCTTATAGTTCTTTGTTGGTTCATCCATTATATCAGCACATTTAACAACATAACCACATAAGATTATGCATCTAAGAACAAACAAAAACCCAAATCGATCCGATTAATGATAATTGTGCTTAAAAAAACCCTTATTCCAGATGTGACTCCATCCCGAAATGGTCCATTCCATCAACAATGACCAACCACCCTACGGCCACAATTGTCCACTTCCCACGCCATCCAAAGACAGACCCAAGAAGAACGAGAGCCAACCAAATTTTAATCTCCAAATTATTCAAATTCTAAGAAAACCACAATCAATTCAAATTCATTCCATTGAACAGATTTTGCCTGTCTCGAAATTGGGAAATCCCTCGCTGAGGAGAAGAAAATTTCCCATGCTTGGTGGACTGGAACCGGTGCGCTTGTGACTGTGGAAGACTGGGGTGAGCCCGCCATCTTCATCTCGCCATGAAACTCGGAGATTTGTGGGACGAACCTAAAAACGGAAAGATTTGATTATTATTATCACATCGGCATGACTGGTCAGAGATTTCCCTCTGCTGCCATCGGCGGGTGGGGGGTGGTGGGGTGGATAAGGATTTCCTGCATTTTCATGGTTGTCTTTTTATTGTCATCCTGGAATGTGTCGTCTCACTCTCTCCCTCTCCCTCAACCGAGGTCGTTGCGAAATAAGCCACCATAAGATTGTTGGCAGTTGTATGCCGCCGTCTTTTGCTTTCTCCTCGTTCTCCTAGCAATTCCTAGAGCCATCGGTACGATAGTCGACTATTGTGTGTGTGTGTGTGTGGGAGGGAGGTTGAGTTCTTCTGGAAAGGAGCTTAATGTTGTGGAAAATTTATTGTTTCTTATTAACATCTGGCCCTCTGTTTGTGCTGATGCCGTTCGTTCCCCCAAGATAAGGGGGTTTTTAGTACAAAGTCATACTGTTGGTGACTATCGTTTCAGTTATGTTGGAAATATGTGAATGTGAATCGTTTAGGTTCGTTGTAAATGTCTCCACTCTCACAAGGGCAGTTTTCCCTCCCAAGGGAGTAAGTTGGCATGAGCAAGCAAAATACTCGAGGGAAAGTGACTGATGTGAATTGCGACTGGTTTATTTGATCTGGACCCACGATCAATCACTGCGTGGTTTCCCGGGAACAATTGCCAGTCGTGTCACTGGGCTTTGTGTGGGTTGTCGTTTGTACGGATCGTCGGTCGTTGGCAGATTTTTCATCCTCGGTTGTCATGACTTGGACAAAAGTGGTGATTTGTTAACCGCCTTTGAGCCAGTTTCGCTAGATAAATCTATGGACTTTGGAAGGGGAAAAGCTATTAGCCAATTCAATGTTCTGATGATGTTCATTAGTTCGAGCTGGATTTTTCAAGAAACATTTCAATTAAATTCTTGGAGCAAAAAACACCCCCACTCAGTTCGCCCCAAATCAATTATGTCACCAATAAGCCAAAATTTATACTCACCGGCCACCGTCATGTTGCCGATGCCGTGGGCCAGCTTGAACTCCGGCGAGTCTCCGCTGATTTCGCACCGATAGAGCCCACTCGATTTGATGTTGAGCTTCTGCAGTTGGATGCTGCACATGAAGCGGTTGCAAAGTGCGCCGGAGACCTACTCATCACCGTGGCACCGTCCACCGGGAATGTCATCACGTTCTGCTCCATCATCGGAGAGTACCTGTATGGATGGGGATGTGTGCAGTTTTCCGGTAAAACAGAGAACGCAAAGTAGCAAACATAATCCGATATAGATAGAGCATGAGATTTAGCGGAATGAAGCGGGGGAGAAGAACAGCAATTATCGAAAAATCCAATCAGTGTCAAAACATCTGCCGGTTGTCATCGCCGTTCGTTCGCCGTGGAACCGGATAAGCCTCTTCAAGCCGGCATTCATTCATTTCGACTCACCTGAAGAACTCCTGTTCGTCTTTGTACCACTTGACCGAGTTGAGCTTGTGCTTGCCCATGTCATAGCTGCAGGACAGTGTGGGCGTATCGCGAACGTCCACCACGTCCGGCACGACGATTTCCGTCAGCTGCAGCGTTCGGATTAGGCGGAAATCTGCCAAGAAACGGGATAGAACAGATGGGCAAAGAGTGAGAGACTTGGTTATGAATGCAAATTGAAAATGCATATCTGTCGGAATCAGCATTCGGCATCGGTGATGGATGCGGGATGCTGAAGTCTATTCTTGTCAATCGAAAGCTGATGAGATTTTGAACCGGCGTAGTCATTATTGTCGTTACAGATGAAAACTGGAAAATTTGCTGGTGCGTTGGATGGATGCATTTAGCAGGGTTTTGCAGATTTCAACTTCAACGACAATATCGCTTTACGTGTGGAGGAAGCGTTTATTGGAATCTGAACGAACAAGACGACGTCGTGATGGAAATCTATCGTAACTTGATAATGAACTGACATTGGTAATAAGATCAGGATTTGACATAATGAACAGTCAGTTCTAAATTGTCAATTGTGTTTATTGGAATATCTCTCGTCAAATAATGACACAATTGCAAATTGGGGAGTTTCTGAGGAAACGTCATTGTCAGATCATAGACACATTGAGTTTGAATGGAGTGGGATAAATTGGTCAACTACTAAGTTTAGAAATCCTAGTAAAACTAACTGGAATAAATGTGAAAAATATTTGAATTCGGACTTATTTACAAAAGGTGGAAAGATTGATTCAGTTCAGAAATTGGAATCATTTTCCCAAGAGGTAAATGATAAGATTTGAAATTCTTTCACTACTAGTTGTGCTATCAAAGAATCGTCCTCAAACAGGGACGTTCCATGGTGGAACTCTAAATTGGAACTTCTGCGTAAAAGGTCTCGTAGATTGTTTGAAAAAGCGAAACAAACATCAGATTGGACCCCCTATAAGACACGTTAGAACCCAGGATCATGGTTTGGAGTTTCTTATTTCTTTACTTACTGAGAACAATAAAGAAATAAAAAAAATGAAACGAAGATCCGGGGTTCTAACGTGTGAAAACATAAACAATACTCAGGAAGTCACAAGACTTCAGAGGGCTCTTGCAAAGGATCATACGATTGAACTTGAAAATCTGAATCCTAAAGGGTTTGAGCTGTTCAGTGGAATACCTATAACTAGAAATTAGATGAAAAATTAGTATTTTCCATTTAATTCCAACTACCTTTGCTTATCTTGACAGATACGCGTATTTCGTCTACAATGTACAGACTTCTTCAGTGTCTCGTACTCATAAGAGTCGAGTTATTAGTACGAGACACTGAAGAAGTCTGCACATTGTAGACAAGAAACCTGTATCTGTCAAGATAAGCAAAGGTAGTTGGAATTAAATCTTCTTCTTTTAGCTTTCACAATTAGCTTATTGCTTGCTCACAACTTAGTGTTCTAAATGCACTTCCACAGTTATTAATTGAGAGCTTTCGATGCCAGGAACCATTTTAGCATTAGTATGATTATGTGACAAGTACAATCATACGCTAGGCCCAGGGAGTCGAGAAATTTTCCTTAACGAAAAATTCCTAGACCAGACCGGGAATCGAACCCAGCCACCTCCAGCATGGTGTTGCTTTGTAGCTGCGCCTTTACTGACTGAGCTAAGGGAGGACCAGTTGAAATTAAATGGAAAATACTAATTTTTCTTCTAATTTCTTAAAAATCTGAAAAATGAGAGTGGAGTTTTTGCAAAAACTCCTAGTGAAACTTTAAAGTTGATTATGAAAACCCATTTTCCTGGATTAGTTTTGTGTGCAGATCCAAACAGGGATAGATCACTTCAAAATGAATGAAGATTTACAAGGACACCCCATATGACTATGGGGTCAACGACGATCAAATCTTTAAAAAAGCCAGGGTAGAAAATGCATTCAGATCTTTTCAAACTTTCAAAACTGCAGGACCGTACGGAATATTTCCAGCATTGCTTCAAAACGGCGAAGCAGTGTTGATTTCGCCGTTAATTGAGATTTTTAAGGCAAGTTTCAGACTCAACTATATTCCATCTTCATGGACACAAGTTAAAGAAATCTTTATTCCAAAAATGGGAACACAAGATAAGGCACTTCCTAAATCATACAGACCCATTAGTCTTCCATCAGTCCTAACGGGTGGCAATTAAAAATTCGGAATTTTTTCGAGGCCTCTATGCTCAACAACAAACGAGCTCAAAGAGAGTGTGTATGCGTTAGCTCTTTCTCTCCTCTTTCTGCTAGTATTTTCTGTTTTGTTTATGCTTGCTCAGTTTTGCTCAAAATGCCGTCGAAACAAGAAGTATTTCGCGAGCGCGTTGTACAGTTCTACGAACTGTACAGAACTCTCGGCAAAACGTATACGGTAAAACATTTTAAAAGCGAAAATGTTGCGACTTCGACTGTTTACCATATCTTAAGATCCCCAACAACTGCTCGCAAGCAAGGTAGTGGAAGACCAGCCAAAATTATGGACGCAAAAGGACTTCGTTCTCTTTCTCGTGCCTTCAACAACAAGGATTCACTGAGCCTGTTTCTACAAAAACATCATGCTGATGGACAATACGTGTTTTGGCCGGATAAAGCGTCATCGCATTACGCCATAAAAACACAATCGTTCTTGAATACCCATTCGATCCTATTTGTACCTAAAAACCACAACCCGACAGATCTGCCTCAGTGTCGCCCAATCGAAGATTTCTTCGGGGTTTTGAGTTCTTTGGTGTACAAAAATAACTGGAGAGCCACTAATTGCAAACAGTTGATTGGTAGAATCAAGAGATGCATTCGCAAAGTTGACATGAAGGCCGTACAACGCTCCTGTTCCGACATCAAACGGAAGCTTCGCCGAACATCCGATTACGGACCGTTTTCAAATGTTCACTAATTTTTTTTCAACAATGGACAATGTATCTTTTATTTGAATAAATCAGATCTTCTTCAACTATGTTTGTCTTTTTTTGACAGCTTGAGAAAGAAATTCCAAAATTTTAGTTGCCACCCGTCATTTTTTTTAAATCCCCGTAACTCAAAAAGGAACAGACTTACAAAAAAGTAATGCATGGATGACTTTTAAAAAATTGTCCTCACTTTAATGAAAAAAAATGTACAAATTGTAAAATCGATTCTTTCACACAATAAAAATATTTTAAAATTTAAAGTCAATTTGCGAAAAATGACTCTCACAGAATTGGACGAAATTTTTTTTTAATATGGGCAATATAATTGTCTAAAAGGGGGGCACTTTTAAGGAAAAGAAGTTTTTCTAACAACAAATTTTTCATATCCAATTTTTACCGTGTATCGCGCCAACTCGTCTTTTAATTTGGTCCTAAAACCACACAGAAGCTAATTAAATTTATTTATAATTACAATTTTGATTTTTAAGGGTCTTAAAATGTTTGAAAAATCAAGGCTATTTGAAAAAGGCTTATTTTTGAATTAATAATTTTTTAAACTTTAGTGATTTTTATGTCAGAGCACCGACCCATTATAAATTTGCCAGCGTGTGCAATTTCAAGTCCATAATGGATTGGAACGTCTCATGGGAAAGGTCCATGTAATGCTATTGGTGGTAATCTCAAGCGAATGGCAAAGAGAGCAAGCCTTGCTCAAGATTATGGAAACACAATTAAAACTCCTCAAGAACTGTATGACTGGACAGTTGAACAGTCAAATATAAGTATTACAAAACTGAATTTCTGCTTCATATTAGCTGAACAGTATGTTAAAATGTCAAAAGAACTTGAGGAGTTCCATAGCCACGTACAGACAATACCTGTTACACAGGTTCATTGCTTTGTACCTATTTCAAAAAATCTCATCTCAGCTTAAAGGTTATCTGATTCAAGGGATTGTCCAAAAAAACTCACTTTGTATGTGAAAGATTTATAAATTAAATATAAATATAAATTGAATATAAATTAAACATATTAAAAATAAGCACAATAAAACCCTTACCAAGCAAAAACCTATGAGTTTTCATTGACATTAACAGCATTCCAAAAATTCATAAAACGTCAAATTTGAATCGTCTTGGATATTAGAAATTTTTAATCTGATAAGACTCGATGCATATCCCCTTAAAAACGATTTAAATATGACGTCCGCTATTTTTTTAGATTTATCAACCGAACAAGCAGCTATGAACGGCTTGTACTTAAACGTACACATTTGGTTTTGATTTTATGATGTAAAGGAAAATTTGATGTTTTTGACCCTTTTCAAATGTTAGTCAAGATGACTATTGTTTTCTACCAATTGTTCAATACATTCAATTTTTTACGACTGCTAAATTTTTTTGGATTCTATAGGGGTGTTGAATACCATAACTAGACGAGTTTGCGTGATACACGGTAAAAATAGGACATGAAAAATATATTGTGAGAAAAACGTTTTTTCTTTAAAAGTGCCCATCTTGCAGTGTATGGTGAACTTTTAGACAATTATATTATAAAAAAAAATTCGTCCAATTCTAAGAGAGCCCTTTTGGCAAATTTTTTTAGCGTGTTTTACTATTTTTATAACTTTTTTCATAATACATATGCATTACTTTTTTGTAAAGCTTTTCCTTTATGAGAAACGTTGATTTAAAAAATCGATCAAAAAACTTAAGCCCTTTTCAAATGGTAGTCTAGATTAATTTTGAATAAACAAAGTATACAAAGTTGCTTGAAGAGACAAAGTCTATACACCCACAAAGTTTCATCAGATTCTGAGAGGGTGCTGCCAACCACTGGATGAGTTGGTGTGAAGTTCGTCATTATATCAATTCAAATTACATGAACAAGTATCCATTATCTGAGGTTCAGTTGGCTTACCAGTCTGGTAAGTCAACAGTTACGACACAGCACGCTGTGGTTTCAAAGCTAGAAAAAGCTCTTTCGTTAGAATTAATAGCTCTTTGTTCTCTCTCTCTCCAACAGTTTTCCAGGCGGAGATTTTTGCTATAATAAATGTGTTAACGTCTGTCCTGAAGAGCATGCTAATATTTGTATTTTTACAGACAGCCAAGCGGAACTCAAAGCATTGAGCAATCATAAATGTACATCCAAACCTATCTGGGAATGTATTCTTTCACTGCGAAAGGTGTGCAAAAATTGTCAATTGCTATGGAAATATTATTGACAAAATATTGCCGTCAGAATATCGACTTCAATCCATTGATTGTTTAATGGCTTCCATGTCTGAGAGTTACATGTTAAGTTTTATGACATCTTAAAGCATTGTAAAATTAAATATCATAGTCAGACAGACACTGTAAAACCTAATTTGCAACTTCGATCAATTTATTAGTCGACGGGAGATTTTTTAAACCTAGAGATTTCTTTGTTTCCGTTGTCAATGTTGGCCTTCTAATACAAAAATTCAGCAAAGGTACCTGCACTTCGCCTTGTACAACTCAAATCCGTCCATATACAGTATGTAAAACTATAACACTGTAAATTAATTTTAGTTTATGTTACACAATTTTAGGTAGGACTAACGAATCTATTATGTTGTTTTCTGCAACGAAACTGATTTGAACTTTTTAAGAAGCTGAGCTTGAGCGAACAAATCGAGAAAAATTCATAGGAATACCGTATGTATATTAGCCTGATGAAATTATTTCAAATTTCATACACGATTCTCTCAATGAAAAGAAGTTTCTAGGACAATCTTTTATAAATTTTACTCAACGAAAAATAGTTGCAATCGGGATTTGAACCATGAAACTCGGGATCTAAAGACGAGCCACAATCCCATGAGACTATACTCTAGGGTGCAAGCCAAAACCGACTTTTTGATTTTTTTTTTTTTGTGGATATGCATTTAGAATACTCTGTTGAGAGCAAGCAATAAGCGAACTGCGCAAGCAATGAGCTTGAAATGCTAAAGAAGAAGAGAGAAGTTTATCAGACCAGTGTTCGACAGTAACATCTCAAGTCTTATGAGCATTCTATAATTTGATATCACACCGTTGACACACAGTCAAACCCTGAATTAGAACTCTGTGTGCCGATCCGATTTTGACGTTTGGCACTACGTCTATCCCAGAGGGTTTGAGCTGTTTAGTGGAATACCTGTAACCAGAAAGTCAGAAGAAGAATTAGATCTTCCATTTACCAATACCTTCATTCGATCAGATACGGCATTGCGTCCAATGCAGATTTCTTCAGTGTTCCGTACTAACAACTCGACTGGGTCGAGTTATTAGTAATGAGACACTGAAGAAGTCTGCACATTGTAGACGAAATACGCGTATCTGCTCGAAGATAAGCAAAGGTAGTTGGAATTAAATGGAAGATACTAATTCTTCTTCTTCTAATTTCTAGTTACTACGTCTATGTTTTTTCATTAGTGAGGTTCACGAAAATTCACGAAATATGTTCAGATTTTGAATGGAAATCATTCACTCCTTTCACGATCAATTTTCAAAATTTTAGCAACAATCGATCGATACGATTCACTACGCGTCTTCGCAAATATTGAAAATAATTAATTGTAAACATTTAACAATACAAAGTATGCAAATATTTGGTGATATCTGATAACTTCGTTTTGCAGAGTGAATTTACCAAATGCATAATATCTTCCTGTAACAGATTTCAAAGAAAAGTAATGAAATTCTCGTATAAATACAGTAGTGGACGATATAAGGAATGTATCAAAAAAAAATTATCCACATATTTTTGTTTCAAATCATATATAAAACGATGTTTTATTCCATCAAGTGGATGATTCTTCATTGTACAGGATAGAACTTAAACATTGTGAAGACCGGATGAAATTGATATTATTCTTTCACAAATTTGTAAATTTTTGATCGAACAATTTTTATACAATTCCGGACATGTGTTTCATCACATTTTAGGAACGCTTAGTCAAAAAGTGTTTGAGCTACTGCATTTTTTCAGTTGCTTTACCAGTCTTTTTAAAGACTGTCTTCACAGTCGCCTAATAGCATTTGATGGGCCGAAGCTAAGGGCAATTTGATGGATTGAAATCTTTATCGACGAAATCTATACCCTTTTCCGTGAGCCAACTGAGAGTTGTTTTGGCAATGTGCCGATGCGAAATCCGGCAAAAACAGTGGTACTATGCTGTTGATATAAAGGCAGCAACGTCTTTTGTAGACACTCAGATCGATAGATTTCCGTATTGATTGTCCCGGTTGTGTAAAAAATGGTAGACTTCATACCGCAGGAACATGTATCTTGCCATTCCAGCACTTTTTGACCAAAAGTCTCCACTTGAATCGACCGGCCTGCATCGCTTGCATCTCTCCGCAACTACAGCATGGTTATATTGCGGACCCGGAAATGCCGTAGGGACGAAGGTCCCGTCGTCCACTTTCATAATACATACGCATCCGATCGCCGCAAATCCAGCGAATGGCAACTTCCGGCCCCTCGCCGCTTCGCGTTGTTTCTGTTCTGCTTCTGGGTCGGTCTTCAGGGTTGTTGCAGGCTCTTTGACATACGCTGGACCATTTCCGGGAACTCGGTTCTCACCCTTGCCGGCCGAACTCACGTATCGACATTGATTTGTTCTTTCGAATTAGAGCTACCAGAGCTCTGGCTCCGCTAAGGGCCGGAATATCCGGGAGTTCCGCCTCTCATGGCAGACCATCAGCAGAATATGCCCCCGTTAATTCTGGCTGCGATGTAATTTTACACCGTGGCGTATTCCACTTGCAAAGCCCTTTTCGATTGTTTTTTCGCACAGGTTACAACTTCTTCACGCAGTCCACGTTTCGCAAACCTTGATTTTCACGGCTGTCTCCAATGCGCGACATTTTCAAACTAGAAGATTTTAAACCGTGCAAATCGAGTAAACAATGACGACATAGCCAGAATCGTACAATTAAAAAGAGCCCATCATCCTCAATTACCTTGCTTCATCTCGACAGCCAACGCGTAGCCTCGCTCATAACGCGCACTTTCAGCGTCTCGCACTACTAACCTGACTCACAAGTCGAAAGCCATTAGGCACGAGACATTGAAGCAGCCCGCACGATTGCAGACGAAGTACGCGCATCTGACACAGATAGCGCTAAAGGCAGCTGAAAGCTAATCAGGAAGTATCAATCTTTCTCCTCCATTTCCCCCAGTCACAAGGCATTCCACCGAACAGCTCAAACCTCTAGGATTCAAACGATGACAAGGATTTCGTTCTCATTGAAAGCCAGGAATGAGGGCTTTCTAATAGGCCACTGCTTTGAACTCGTCCATATTATCGATGATTCTCGCATAGTAAATCGAGTGAAAGCAAATTCATTCTGGAACTATAGATTTGCGTAAATCAATTGAAGCGAAACACTCAGAACCAGAAGATCTACACATGGATTCCAATGAAGTTCATCAACAGTCACGTGATACAAGAGAACTTGCCCAAGCAATACATAGCTGTCATAATTGGAAACTCGATTGTGACTTAATTTAGTCACATTGATGTTACTTTAACTCGTTTTGAACAACAGGAAACAGGAAAATAGAGAGTCTGAAAAGGCGCAATCAGCAGTGTAATCCTGAGAATAGTAGTTTCACCGGAAGCAGTCGTTCAAAACAACAAGGACAATACGATGCCCATGGTGATAAAGGACCACACATCGAACATCTCAACGGAAACTCTAAAAAACGGTCTGTTCAAGACCGTCTTCAATTATAAGTAAAAGTAAATATAAATACAACCGATGATTCTCGTAAAATTTATTCAGATAAATCTTCATCTTCATCAACGCGGGTCCAATTCAAGAGCCCTGAGTAATAATGATAGGGTATTGGGTTGCTCTTTGCCAAATTGTAAACATTTGAACGATGATAGTTAGTTCAGACCTGGGACATCAATTTTAGTAAATAGTAAAGACAAAATTTGTCCTCAGCTTACTCGAATTTACTGAAGCAAAGGTCATTGCGTTGTGATCAAGGTAGGGTTCCAACAACCAGAGGAGAAACAGAATTGTATTGCTTCGGCTTATTCTCCTGGAGACACTGATGATAGTCCTGATGTTAAAACAATAGTATATTGGATGACAAACAAGACAAACTACGACGTTTCCTTCAAAGTGGTTAAATCAGGCCGCTATGTATGGGAGTCTGGTAGGCCTAGTTTTCATTCAGTTTCCATTATGTCTTACACGGATGGATCGAAAATGGGAGAAAATACTAAGCGAGCTTTGAGGCCGTCGAATCAAGAAAGCTATACCAATAAGCACATAGTCCAACAGTATTTCAAGCGAAATGTATGCCCTTATTGAGTGTAAGAATATTTGTTTAATGAGTAAATGCAGATTTGTAAAGATCTGCATTTTTCCGATAGTCAAGCAGCTCTTAATGCGCTTAAAGCTTTACATGTAAATCGAAGGTGGTGTGTGGAAACGCATCTCTTACTTAAGGCATCTTGGCCAGGAACGAAGTAACGCAAAACTGGGCAGCTCGATCCAAGAGAAGGCTCAGCATCAGAATTTTATTGGTTCGGAACCATTTTATGGAGGTCACCAGAGTGAGCTGTGAGGACCGGGATAAAGAACAGGGAAATGTCCATGGTAGGAACCAAACTGGAACGCTACGGATACATGAAGACAAGCCAAAGAGATGTATAAGACCAAGTGCTGTGAAAAGCACGGATCCGAAACAATCTTGCTAAAAAGAGCTTTGGGTAGTTACTGGTCTGTTGACTGGTAACTGATCGCGTAGGTATCACCTAAATAAAATTGGAAGCATTAATTATACAGAATTTCGTTTTTTCCAATTTGAAACTGAAACTAACGGGTATAATTAAATTTTGGAATTTTTTCGAGGCCTCTATGCTTCAACAAAACAAACGAGCGCAGAGAGAAATAAAAGTGTGTATGCGTTAGCTCTTTCTCTCCTCTTTCTGCCAGTATTTTCTGCTCGAGCGAGTGCTTCGCTCGGTTTGGCTCAAAAATGCCGTCGAAACAAGAAGTGATCATGCGGAGCGTTGTACAGTTCTACGAACTGCAAACAGAAATCTCGGCAAAACGTATACGGTACAACATTTCCAAAAAGCGAAAATGCCGGCGACTTCGACTGTTTACCATATCCCACGATCCTCCAAACAAACTGCTCGCAAGCAATGTAGTGGAAGACCAGCCAAAAATTATGGACGCAAAAAGACTGCTCCTTTCTAAAAACGCTCTTCAACAGTAAGGATTCACTGCGCTAACGGGATGGCGCAAAAAGTCCAACTGTTCCACCAGAACATCTGCAGCCATTGAAAAGCGTCGGAATAAAGTGCGCTGGTAGAAAGAAGACACGAGCCCCGGAATATACTGATGGCAGCAGATTTCAACGCTGAACCTAATGCCGTTGGTTGATTAAAAATTATTCCGAGAAAGTGTTGTTTTGGACGACGAAAGCGCATTTCCTTTCAAGACGCAGATTCCCGGAAACGATCGATACTATTCAACAGATAGCTCCTACTCACACCCTCCGAACATAAAATATAAGTTTGAACAGAAAGATGCTGGTACATTGTTGCTCTGAAAGGCATTTCTAAGCCATGGTTCAAGCTCTCTGGTTTGGCAATCAGTCAAGATGTGTGCCTGAGCGAATGTTTGAAGAAAGTTCTGATCCCGTTCTGCCAAAACACATCAAGGTTGATGGACAATACGTGTTTTGGCCGGATAAAGCGTCATCGCATTACGCCATAAAAACACAATCGTTCCTGAATACCCATCGATCCTATTTGTACCCAAAACCACAACCCGACAATCTGCCTCAGTGTCGCCCAATCGAAGATTTCTTCGGGGTTTTGAGTTCTTGGTACAAAAATAACTGGAGAGCCGCGAATTGCAAACAGTTGATTGGTAGAATCAAGAGATGCATTCGCAAAGCTGAGTGGAGGCCGTACAACGCTCCTGTTCCGACATCAAACGGAAGCTTCGCCGAACATCCGATTACGGACCGTTTTCAAATGTTCACTAATTTTTTTCAACAATGGACAATGTATCTTCTATTTGAATAAATCAGATCTTCTTCAACTATGTTTGTCTTTTTGACAGCTTGAGAAAGAAATTCCAAAATTTTAGTTGCCACCCGTTACATAAAATATACTCTGCCGCTGTAGAGTATTATTCAATCAAAGGATGTCAATATTTGGCAACAGTTGAGCCCCTGAAATTTAAATGATAGGGTGTTGACTTTATAAAACAAATCGAATGAACGAATTGGGGCTTTACCAACTAATGTCCATCGCTCAATGTAATGCAGGATATTTAACTTGTTCAAAATCAAATAATATGGGTCATACAACATTGTTCTAATGAATGATGCAGTTGTGTTTTTGGCTCTCTACAGAAGGATAAAAATGTAAGGTGAAAAACTACTGTCAAACACACAGAATGCTATGATGAACACATTAGAACTATCACGAATACGCGCGTACAACATAAGTGTACGTGAATAGCTTATTTTCGATACAATCCTTAAACAGTGTCCAACATTCTCTCATACATATTCAAACTCTAATTATTTCACAAAAGTTATTCGGATTTTTTTGAATGGATCAAAACCTTTTTGACCAGCTTCAAACCCATCTCAAGCGACACGCATGACTTTGATCGGCATTTCGTTCCAAATTCGAAGGATTCAAACTTTGATCTGGACCAAAGACACCTTCTGCTCATTTATGACCACACAAAATAATCCATGGGGTTAGGATCTGATGAGCTCTGAGGCCATTCATCTCAGCCCAAAATTCTGTAAAATTTGCTTAACACTAGTTCTGGACCCAATTCACTGGCGCGAAAGCGTTTTCCCGCTGAAGCACGTAACGCTTTTACGTACATTGTTCCTAAGCTTGGCTTCACGAGATTTTGCAAAACTTCCGTTTGATAGCGTTGATCTAAACACCTTTCTTGAGTGAAACAAGTGATAGTATGCCGCGCTTAAAAATACCCAAAACCATCATGGAAGCAGCGCTTACACGCAGAAATGTTCCTGTAGACGAAATACGCATCTCTGTCAATATAAGGAGAGGTAGTTGGAATTAAATGGAAAATACTAATTTTTCTTCTCATTTCTAGTTGTTGGATCCGGATGATGTTCGAAAGAAGAAATAATCGAAATATGCATCTAAGGGACCAGACTGATCTGATATATCTAAGTACGGTCGATGTGGACAGGTGACATCAGATGTGGTGCAATAAGCACTACCTTCATCACTTCCAGTACAATCAACGGTACAATTTACACGGAAAATATTTAAAAGCATCTTCACATTCATATGTCACCGATTAACAATGAATCAGCTATGTGATTTGAATCCAAATCCATGAAACAGAACTGGAGTTGTAGAAAATTGGGGTAGGAACAACAAAAACACTGGGAAAATTTAGCTGGAATAATATGGTTTTGCAGAGAAATTCATGCTTCAGCATAAAATGTGGCGAAAACTAATTTTATGTGTGCCAAGGAGAGAATGAGTATGCAGACTCGTCTGAAACAGAAGCATCCAAAACGGAGTACCAAGCAGACTGAACCTGTGAAACCGAGGGCTCGAAAGCTCTACGACAAACTGCTGACCAAAAAATCGGGCTGTGTTATCATGAACGATTAAACCTCGATAAAACTCGATTGTAAAAAATCTGTCGCGACCACAATTGTATACTTCGCCGAAGGGAAGGGATGTTCCTGGATCAGTGAAAGCCATTCACACCGGCAAATTCGCCAAGAAGGTAATGGTGTGGCAGGCGATATGTGGATGTGGAAATATATCTCGTCCATTCATTATGACAGACGCAATGAATGGTCAAATCTTTGTGAAAGAGTGTCTGCAAAAAAGGTTGCTAACAATCTTACAATATTTTGGCCTGATCCTGCTTCCTGTCATTACTCAAGATATGCATTTGAGTGGTATCTTATTCCACTTGGTTCTCATATTCATTGATGTTTATGGTTACACTGCCATTCACCTTCTGCTTCCTCTTCATAATAGCCCAAAATTACTCTATCGGCCTGAGCTGAGGACAGTTTGGTGGGTTGAGTTCTTTCAGTATAAACTGAATCCCGTTGATTTCATACCATTGTACCACTGTTTTACTGTAATGATAGCTTAGCCAAATCATGACAGATTCAATGTGGGAACTGATTAATGGCAATTTTCAAGTTTGGATACATTCCGTCTTGTACAGCTCTGAATTAAATGTTTTATCAGTGATCAAAACCTTGGTCTTCCTAGCGCAGCTACAGATGCCTTGCCAAATCATGTATCTACGCAACGACAGCAAACTCAAACTCGAATCGGCAGGAAATATCACCATAGGTAGCTAAGTAACATTTTTCGATAGCTGTTTGAAATCGGCTTTACATAGGTTTCACTGATTGATGATATATTGCCATATTCTGCGCTACCACCATCTGTTATGTTTCCGGTACGCTGACTCTTCCAGCCACACCATGTTTGTATTGCTTTAGAGGCCATTATAAGGTCGGTGGTAACGCGCAGATCAGAATTCCAGACGAATCGTTCCATGCTACTGCGCAGCATCTTTGTAAGTCGCAACAACCGGATAGATTGTTCTTACCGTGTTCTTATGACGAGAATGCCTGATGGCTGAGGAAGGCTGTGTTCCGTCAGCAAAGTTGTAGTATTTTCAAAACAAGCTACACGGTAATGGGAAAACGCACACTTGGCAAGTTTTTGGTCCAAACCACGAAGAATTTTCCAAACATTCACAATAATTACTTTTTCTTTCTTCTTCTTCCATTCTGCATATTTTCTGGAAAACGTTCTGAACTGCACCGTCAAAAAAAACTTCTGATAATGTTATTGTTTCTGGGAACGTATAAGATGTCATAGTTTACAGATCCGACCACTAGTGTCGCTGTGAGAATTAAAAATGTTTGTTCCAATACTAAATGGGCCACACCTGATATGTACATGTTTGACATAATAATTCTAAATTTTATATGAAGTAACTATGTAATATAATATGAAGGGTACAAGCAAATTCGTCTTTTTCGAGGATTAATTGTTTTTAGGTTTTTCATCAAAGCTTATGGTAAACAAACACGTTTAAACTACGTTTATCTTTTCTATGCCGGGTGACATTTCAAAATTTTGAATAATGAGAGCGTAATATGTTTGAATGTTTGTAACTCTCGTTTGACTGCACAGAATGGCCTCATTCATACACCATATGATTTGGTGTACCATATGATACCTTTTTTGTTTTGTTAAAATTTTAATTAAGTGCTATTAGTATAAGTAGGTTCAAATTTTTATCTTAACAACTACCTGCTCTTGCACCCCAGACAAATCTGCACAAGGACGGTGTTAAAAATATGGTTTTCCCTCTCCGGGTTCTCAAAAGCGAATAGCAAATGGTTCAAATTGTCTTCTTCTTTTTTTTCAATAGGTTTCATTCCATTTTCATTCGCCTATAGCCAAACCCCTCAGCTGCAAAATAATTTTGCTTTGTTGCCGGTGTCTGATATCAAAAACTGAAGCCCGTCCTCTTTTTCAAATTTTGCTACGTATTGCATTTTTGTGACTCTCTTCTATTCAACGCTAGCATATAGCATGCGATGCAAACCGAAATTATTTCAGTGTTCGACAACTAGCTTTCAGCTAGTTGTTCGGAGCAAGGCTTTAAGGCCCATTCGGTGCAACGTCTGCCGGCATTTCGCCGCGAAATGTGTTTCACTTATGTTTCGTACATAGCTGTGCCAAGACAGAACTTGAGTTATTTTAGTTTAGGGACGACACAGGAAATGACAGGTATCGAATCTCATTTACACTGTCTTTTTCTCATCCAAATGTTTCACTGTTTTTCTATAAACTCATTATGTGTTAACAAACACGCACGGCCATAAATATAAAGTCATTTCAATTTGAAATACATTTCAACCAACGTGCATGCTCATACTTTCACAAGAACAAGAACACTACAATCATAACAACACTCGTGCAGGATCATCATGTATTGTATATTTTTAAGTTACTAGCTGTTAATCTGTCCAAGCCATCAGAGACTTCAAAACATCTGAAATTTGAGGATAGTGAGCTTTGCATCGACCACCCCATGGGCATCACATTTTAAAAACAGTTCTTTTCAGGACCCCAAACATGTTGAAAAGAATTGCGGCTTAAGAGTTCATATCGGATTATACAACCAAGCATTTTATATCACACAAAACTGCCAAATTATAACATTTCCATATTAACCAACTATGTGTGTTGTTATGGTATGTATAAATTAAAGAAAATCATTATAAATATATATCAACGCGGTCCTAGCTTAACCTCGTGTTTCATATTTCTGATAAAAAATCCGGCAATTTTTGTTTGCTGAAACGCCTTTAATTTTTTTTTATGTATCATTTCTTCAAATTTAAAAGGAATGCCAGGTGATATTGGTCTGAAACGAGACACAGTACCTATTTTTAATAAACCGTTCCACTGTTCCGTTCATTTGTAAGAAATGTCGATCGTATGCTTGATCAAATGGTGAAGAGTGGAATTCTTGTTCGGTTCACTTAACCACATGGGCAAGTCGAATTTTGGTCACCTCGGAAATAAATATATCGATTTGAATTTGTTTAGTTGTTAAAGTTACGTTGAATCACTATTGATGGCATTTTAGCAAGTCAATTCAAATTATTTAATGAAACTGACCTCAAAGTGGTTTACTTTGCAGGGTAAGCTGTCAGCTGTCAAAAAATCAGATTATATTATCCAGAATACGTTTATTTCCGCAGATATTGAAATTTTGAGAAATGCATTTAAAGTTGATGTTCTATAAACTGTTTTCCCTGACATTTCTCCATCCTGGAGTCTTCGTTAAAATTTGCGTGATAGTTTCAAGTTTTCACAATAAAAAAATTAAAAAAATCGCATAATTTGTTTTTTGTTGTTTGATGATATTTAAATTTTCAAGTAAGTTGTCATAGAGTCACAACAGTCACCAGGTGTGGCCAATGTGAACGAATACTCCAAAAGGGTTGACCACCGTGCGTATTGTTTTGTAAAATCATGAAGTTTGATGTGTCGCAAAGCCAGGATTTGACATCATTCGAAATCTGGCCACTTCCCCTTGGGGAACCCGGAATCCGGAACGTCTTTCAGGTGCGGCCAATGTAAAGAATACTTTCAGGTTAAACCACCAATGGTATTGTTTTGTAAAATCATGAAGTTTGATATGTCGCAAGCCAGGTTTGATGCGGTTCTAACTCACCGCCATTTACACTGGTAGGGTACTTCCTTCACGGTTCCCGATAATGAATCCGGAACTACGGAAAATAACGAAATGTTCGCTACTCTTCCAAAAAACTAGGATAAATTTGTGATCGTATGGAAAAAAGTTGCGTCTAATTTGGTTAAGGGTACGAGTTACACAGATAAATTAAAAAGGAGTTTTTCAAAAATAAGAAGTGTCTGGCAATAGGGTAAAAGACTACATTTTACGGAAATGGCCTATATCTCGATTTAGTTTATGGATCTGATTCACGATCTTAAACCTACTCGACAGATTGTTATGAATTCTAGTTTCTGGAGAAAAAATATAATATATCCGATTTTCCAGTGGCACATAAAAAATAACGAGGCTGCAGAAAAATTAGCACATATCGACATAACCTCAAAGTATCCCAATGATATCTCCCGGTGCTCAGGTGTCAAACTCAAATTTTTAGCGAATAAACACGCTAAAACTAGAATAAATTCCCGTACGCACGCTTCTAGTTTCATCAAAAAACGCCTAAATTATTCACCGAGCTGTATCACTTTGAATCTGGACAAAATTTTGCTAGTCTTCTCCTTTTTGATCATCCCCTGTAGAGTTCCGTAGGGTTCATATTCAGTACACTAAAGTTCAACATAGAAGGTAGGTTCGGGGGCATCAGCTTCACCATTCAACAGTTTAGCAATAGACCACATTGCATTTTTCGACGTCGTTCAAGCGCTGTCCAAACCTAGTAGTCGGCATCTATCAGGATACGGTGGCAAGTTGTCAGGATCTCGCCACGGCTTAAGTTTTTCAGAGCCAAACGAATAAACCGCTTCTGAACTCGTTCGATTCTGAGGCACCACGTGACCTGGTAAGGCTGCTATACCACCGATGCGTTTTCCAAAATTGGACGGACAAGTGAACAGTACAATGACGTCCAGCAATGTGGGTCCGAAAACACCTTTCGCCACCTTGGAAATAAAGTCAACTGTCGAGTTGCTTTTGATATGATCGCAAAACGGGTGTAGCTCGAAAGTCATTTTTTGAATCTAGTTTAACGCCCAGATCTGTCACACTGGTCACTCTACCTGGGTATTGCCACCAACGTAGTAGTCAAACAAAATTGGATTTTCCATATGGTGAAACGTGATTACTTGACATTTATCACTCAGAAAATGAACTCAACGAACTTTGCAAAAGTAAGCAGTCTTCTTGCGTTTGCACCACGGTGTACAACTTCAAATCATCTACAAAGACTACTTTGAAACATTCGCCCAAAGTCAGAGTGGCATCATTGAAAAACAAGATAAAAAATCTTGTGGAAATCCAGACTTGTTATAAAACGGCCGTGATACACAACCATCTATCTTCACCCGCAGCTCACGATCCGTAAGGTAGGATTCTAACCAACTTACGAATTGCGTAGAAACTCCAAGGCCTGACAACTTGTGCAGCAATATTCCATGGTCAATTTTATCGAACGCTGCTTTCAAGTCAGTGTAAACTACATCAACTTGTGCCTTATCCTTCAAACTCGCAATGCACCTCGACGTAAAACTCAACAAGTTGGTGGTAACCGATCGTAAGGAGTGTATCGAAAAGTAGTTATAAACATTCGATGCGTTATTACGCATAAACTACTGTATATATTTTTAGCGTGTAAGCGCCATTTGCTTTGTTTACATGTCAAAAATGATTATTCGGTTCATTCATTTCCGTTGATAAAGTTGTATTCAAAATGTCGCGAATTGAATTTGAGACTATAAAGAAAATTCTGCACACTTGGTGCACCGAAAAGGGTGTTACTTACAACCAGATTGCGAAAAGAGTAAATGTTCACCCGGCAAGTGTAAAACGCATCATCGAAAAGTTTGGTAAGGAGTGCTCCCTCAAGGATTTACCAAGAAGTGGCCGGAAACCCGGCTCCAGCAACCCCGATTTGGACCAAAAAGTTGTGGATTATATTCAACGGAACAAATCTGCCTCTACTCGCGATCTAGCCAAGAAGTTCAGGACCAGCATCGGAATGATTCAACGAATCAAGCGCAGGAATGACTTGAAGACGTACAAAAAGCAGAAAGTGCCCAAACAAACTCCGGAACAAAAGTCTCGTGCCAAAACCAGGGCTCGAAAGCTGTACAGCTGCATTTTGGACAATGTCGACCAGTGCATTTTGATGGATGACGAAACATACGTTAAAGAAGATTCAAGAACGCTACCGGGGCCGCAGTTTTATACTAAATCTGTTGGGAACGTGTGTCAACCGCAGATACGACTGTTGCGATGGAGAAATTCGGTCAGAAGGTGCTCATTTGGCGTTATTTGCACATGTGGCTTGCGTTCTTCAATTTTCTATACAAAAGGAACTATAAATGCTGAGATTTATCAAAAGGAATGTTTGAAGAACAGGTTGCTACCATTGTATAGAAAGCACCAGTCCCTCCTCTCTTCTGGCCAGATTTGGCATCGGCACATTACGCCAAATCCACTCTACAGTGGCTGACGGAGAATAACATCAAGTTCGTAGAAAAAGACATCAACCCACCAAACTGTCCCCAGTTGCGACCGATCGAACGCTATTGGGCAATAGTCAAGCGTATATTTAAGAAGGATGGTACAGTGTCTCAAAACATGACCGATTTTAAGAAAAATTGGGCAGCGGCATCCAGGAAGTGCACAAAGGTCACTGTGCAGAATTTGATGGCAGGTGTCAAATCAAAGGTACGGGCATTCTACAGAAATGAACATGATGACTAGTTTTTCCGTTTGGATCTTTTGTAAACATGTTAAGCTATAATAAACTGAAATAGTATGTTAATTTTAACCATGTTTTCATGCCTATTTTATTATTTGGAAGTTTATAACTACTCTTCGATACACTCCTTAATTCGTGTTAAATTGATAATTTACTGTGGTCAACCCTAAACGAAACTATCCCCATTCGATTTTCCGGACATTTTTGCGTAAGTATAGTGCAAGTGAGAGCAATATTACTAGCGCCAATCTTCCAAACCACATGGTATAGGAGTTTATGCATGTGTGAGGAAAATCGGGTAAAATGGACCACTTCTAGGCATCCGTTCAAAGCAAAATTTGTTCCCTACAGTTCTTCAGCTTTTCTGCAAATTTACAGTGCATTTGGGTTCAATATAGTAGCACCAAGCTCAGTTTTTGGGTAATAATTCTAGTTTACATCCAAAAGGTGGGGAGAAATGGGCAAAATGGGACACTTACTTTGGTCAACTTTAAATGAAACTAAAACCATTGGATTCACCGCATTTTTTCCCATAAGATAAGCTATTTTCAGGACTCCTACCCTGCGTCGTTTGAATTAATGGGATTTTGGATCCATTTTTGCCCAATGGCATGATTAGGACAATCAGTGGAGAGCCCACTGCTGTCGGACTTAGGTTCCGTGCTAGAATGGGTGATAGTACATATTATACATCATACATCAAATTTTGATAACGGCTGCTAGTGGTTCACTTTCTTGTACATTATCGTTATCGGTACGTTCTATTTTAACTAATCCAAAGGACACACAAAAACAAATATATGCATGCCAATCAAGAATTATGGTTTATAACTATACAAACGATGTTAGCTAGTCAGATTTGTAGGAAATATATTGTTTTATTTTAAATTTCCAACTCTAAAGGACACCTTGATGCAAGGTGAGGAGGTCAACCTAATGAAATATCACATATTATATGTTAACAGTGCCTAAATACTATTGTTTTCACTATTTCATTCAAATTCTCAATTATTATTTATCATTAACCACCCAAGAGGAATAAAAGAGAGCAAACCCTAATAAAGTAGCATGAGTTTAAAAAAGTAAATAACCTACGACGATGAAAGAAGTGAACAAATACTATTGCTCTTAAGGGGGATATACAGTTAAAACGCGAAAAAAAAATCCAATGGGAAGTCAAAAGGTTTTTACAATTATAAGTGTATACAGAAATATTGTTTTCAAGTTTTTTCAACAAAATGGCGGCCGTTTGAGTGCGTTGAAAAAGTCGCTATATTTTGCTTGTGCTGGCTCTACTGGTCGCAGTTTTGATATGAAACCTGCTAACCCAAAAAAAAATTACATTAATTACATTTACATTCAGAATGATGAATTGAAAGAAAAAGAAATAAAAAAACAGCACTTTTTGCGTAATTTTTTTGAAAAAAACCGCATTTTTCCCGCCATTTGATCACATTGTTCCATATTAAATAATACAATATTACAATAACTTTTAATTCGCCTAGAAGGTAATACTTTATAGTCATACCTCGATGTAACGTAACCTCGATATAACGTAACTTTTACCTCGATACAACGTAACTTTTTTTCCCCTTATTTTTGTAGTTTATTGTTAGCGTGAACTATCTAACTGTATATTTTTGTTTTTAAATTATTTATAAACCTGTCCAGGCTCAATCGAATCAACTTCACAGAGCCAAGTTTTCATATTTATATACATCAGGTATCTTAGAAAAAAAATTGTCCATTCTTAGAACTAAAGATGTCCATTCTTTTGATCCGGTCCATTTGAAATAAACAACCCTAATACACTTCTAATGTCCTTCAACCTATTGCCAAACTACAAAATAAACCGCTAGCTATTTTGCCATTTCAAGTCCATCGGTTGCCACATCTGAAGTGCAATTAGAAAAAAGATTGTATACTATGGATGGAAGCACGATTGAAGTGAGAAAAGGGACTTGGCTACTTCAATAGTACTTCAATTGTACTAGGCTCCACTATCGGGAAGGTTTGGTAAAAAGTTACCTGCGATGTTGCGTGCAATGCTTCAACATGGCTTGTATATGCCGTCAAACTGTTTTCTGTTTTCTGTGGATTGTTTGTTTTTGTGCATGTAGTAGGAAGCTAGCTGTTAAAAATTCTTTGTTAATGCACAACTTATAATTCGAGAAGTTCGACTAAGTCGGAGGTTTGATCTTGTACATGGTGTTTCTATGAGTAAAAATAGGAAGAAGTACACAGTTCGGTCTGCATCTACCATCTATGCCATGAAATATGCAGAGGACAACATTTTCAAAAAAAATAGCCAACAAGGAGGAATGTGTAAACAACTTAAATGATATTCCTTGAAGTCAATTGAACATGTTTTGTTCATAACTTTTAGAAAAACGAAAGCATTTCGAGAATGCTCGATACCCACGAAGCTCTCTTACCAGATGATTGGAACAGGGGAACTCGGAAGTCGTGGAATGAAATGAAATGAAAATTGACCGATTTAGAGCAACTTTTCCCTCGTCAACTTAGGGTGTACCATAAAAAAAAGTTTTTCTGTCCTTACTTTTTTATATAAATTTTCATCGTTAAGTTGTTGAAGTTGTAGAACTTCCAAAGGCGCGTGTTTTAATATATTAACTTTGCCGCTGGCTTTAACCAATCAATAGTTATTGAAGTTTTTCTTCTTAAAACATCCCAGATTCAAATGTACTTTTCTCAAGATACAGAAATATCATATCTCTTGTTTTCACATATGCTGAACAATATAAATTGGCTTTCAAAATGACGTCTTATATTTTTTTTGTGTTTGCCCCAATCATAAAATTCAACATTTGAATAGGGCGTATTTTTTTTAGGAAAACTTCAATAACTATTGATTGATTGAAGCTAGCGGCAAAATTTAGTATACCAAGTACGCGTCTTTAAAATCACTAAAACTCGTCCGAACACAACTCAATGGTGTGAATTGAAATAAAAAAGTAAGGGCAAAAAAAAACATTTTTATGATACACCCTAAGTTGATGAGGGAAATTTGCTCTAAATCAGTCAATTTTTAGGCTACAAAAAATTTATACATGAAAATTCCATGAAACTTTCTGCGCTACAACTTTGCTAAGAGTCTAAACGTCTATTTCTGCAAACAAAAAAGTTAGTTTTTGTATTTCCGTGAAAATGAGAACTCACCTAATTTTAATCAACATCAAAAAATGGACCTTGATGATACAAACCATATTGTAGAACATCACTTTGCTGTAAAGTTTCAAGTTTAGGCGCTGGGAGCATGTTTCCTCGTAAATTCGTGATCTGGACCATAGTGCAATGGCTAATTATAATTTAAAGATG